>CM064525.1:1238724-1296224 GCA_032716605.1 Paralithodes platypus
TATTTTAGCCAATTTTGGCCTTCGGTTGCAAGATAACCAGATATCATACAGGGATGATTCAGGTGTCATTGGAAAGCTATTTCTTGGCCCTTCCACGCATATAAAATTGTTTTACGCTCTGGCTAATGGTTATGCATGAAAAAGATCATAGAATGGAAGGTATTTTTCAGAAATTATGCCCACCTGGCTCATGTGATTATAATGTAAAACTTGAAAAATAAACAACCGAAAACTGGGACGATACAAGATAAAAGAAAAAACTCATCAAAATCGCTATGTGGAAATAACTCTTAATAAAATAAAAGAACACAATCAACCACAAGGGTGTACATCACTACATGAGCAAGTTAATCTGTTTCCCAAGCAACTAATCGCACATATAACGCACTATAAACACGTTCAAGGAATTAGTCAATTTAGCAAGTCCATGGAAGCACGAGTGATAAGATAACCCGCCATTATTATTAAAAAATTATTTATACAGTATAATATCCAAGATCACATGTGAAGAAATTACTGTACAGTAATTCCGAACTTAATAATTCGGGTATTCTGCAGAACAACTAGGCTACTCCTCGATTAGGCCTATGGGATCCCTGCCTGAGTGCCTAATGGATTTTATTTTATATATATTTTCCCTATTACCATGTCCTCATTAGCTGGGCGGGCCGAGCCTCGGAGGCCGTCAATACAATACTTTTGTTCACATTTTTAGGCTCCTTCTGAAACACGAACACGATCTCTCATTCTATGATGTTCATTTGCCAATCAGAATTGAGCTATAACTTTATCCAAACATGACATCACTATGTTTGGTGCACTCTGAATTAGAACTACACATGCTTTTTGTGAGAATGTTGGATTTAGGGTGAGGGATTAAATAGGGGTACTATGGGAATTTATTATATTTTAAAGTAAACCTCATAATGTGAAAATCAGAGCCAAGTATTGGCAAAAGTTGGCTTGGATTTGGCCATTTCTATCAGTCCAAAAAAAAGAACACACATTGAAAAGCCTTTCTTGCTATTACTGTACTAATTCATAACCATGTTCTATTTTGAACAGCCACTGGGAGGCCCATAACTGTTCTAAGTAGATGATTTCAATAGGTCACAGGGGGGTGAGGTCAACCCAGGGTGGATCCCATGGAAAAGCTGTTAGGCCATAAAGATTATTAACCCATAAATGTTTCAAATACTGTATATTTCAATAGGTCAAAGCCTAATTTCTTCAACCTTTCTTTATATGGAAGATTTCTAATATTATGGATCATTTTTGTCATTCTACGTTGTACTCTCTCCAATGAATCTATGTCCATTCTGTAATAAGGACACCAAAATTGAACAGCATAATCCATATGGGGTCTCACTAATGACAAGTAAAGTTTTAAGATACATCAGCAGTTCTGTTACTCACACTCCTAGAGATGAACCCGAGAATCCTGTTTGCCTTGTTTCGAACGCTTATACACTGTTTTCTAGGCTTCAAATCATTGCTAACAAACACACCTAGATCTTTCTCACAATTAAAGTTTTCTAATTCCATATTAGCTAGTTTATATTTAACATTTGTATGCATCTTCCCTGCAAGGTATTAAAGATAGGGAAGATGCATACAAATGTTAAATATATACTAGCTAATATGGAATTAGAACTCGAATTGTGAGAAAGATCTAGGTGTGTTTGTTAGCAATGATTTGAAGCCTAGAAAACAGTGTAATAAGCGTTCGAAACAAGGCAAACAGGATTCTCGGGTTCATCTCTAGGAGTGTGAGTAACAGAACTGCTGATGTATCTTAAAACTTTACTTGTCATTAGTGAGACCCCATATGGATTATTCTGTTCAATTTTGGTGTCCTTATTACAGAATGGACATAGATTCATTGGAGAGAGTACAATGTAGAATGACAAAAATGATCCATAATACAGTATTAGAAATCTTCCGTATAAAGAAAGGTTGAAGAAATTAGGCTTACATTCGTTAGAGAGACGCAGAATTAGAGGGGACATGATAGAGGTATTCAAGTTGGTTAGTGGGATTAATAAGGAGACATGAAAAATGTACTAAAGCTCAGTGATAGCGAAAGAACTCATACAAATGGTTTCAAATTAGATAAATTTAGTTTCAAGAAAGATATAGGCAAATATTGGTTTGGTAACAGTTGTAGATGGGTGGAATAGGCTACCAAGTGCTATAGTGGGATCAAGAACGATAGGGAGCTTTAAGATACAATTAGAATAGGCATATGGACGAGATGGGTTGGGTCGTGAGGGTGATCTGTCAGGTGGCCCAGGTGTGGGGTTCTGCAGATCCCCGTTTTTCTGACCTCTGACCGTTTCGGTGAGGTAAGTCCTAATGGTGTTTTCTAAGCTGGGCTTATAATTAGGGTTGGGTGTGACAGGGATCTGCCTTGTGTAGGCCAATCGGCTTTCTGCAGACTCCCATTTTCTTATGTTCAAGCGGCTCGCTTGGTGTAGTGACTAGCGTCTCGGACTTCCACCCAGAAGGCCCGGGTTCGCGCCCACGCTCGGCGCATTAAAGATTTTTCACAAGCACTGAGTCGTTACCATCCCTCATGAGCAAAGGGATGGGGTAGTAGTACAGGACCCCAATGGAAATACGCCTAATCGGCCTTATTGAGCTATCCCTAGCTAGCTTAGCATGCGCTAGCTTTAAGAACTATTATAAGGGGGATCCCACAGCCAAGAAGATTATTTACCCATTACCAATTTAAATTAATGATTTCAAAAGGTCACAGGGGGATGAGGGTCTCAGCCAACGGTGAATCCTACGGTTGACTTTCAAGTCTAAACATTGCCCTAATCTGAGCCAACTTTTTTGTTTTCAATTTCAGAGTTTACTTTAACTCTGAAAATTGATCTCCAATCCGATCCAACTTCTTTTCTTATTGTGGGGTTTTTTTTACTCTGAAAATTAGCCAAATTTCTTTTCAAAATCACGTGTTTTTGTTTTGTTTTTTTGCCTTTGAAGTTTGACCGAGCCAACTTTTTTTGTTCAGTGTTAGTGGGGTTTTTTTTTGCTCTGCAACGTGGTCAAATCCGAGCCAACTTCAATTGAAAAGCATTAGTTAACATAGCATCACAATAAATAAATATCAATCCTTAACACCGGTGCGTTACTCTTCAGTGGTTCCATAGCCTTAGTCACAGTTAGTCAAACGTCCGTACGGACGAGTTTCTATACAACGGCAACTTTACCTGGGTTCCCCATCCCTGTTGAGAAAAGAAAAGAGATTTAGACACGAGGCTAAAAACAAATTCGCCGTAGCCTACAGTATTATTCTATTATAACTTATCTATTGCCAGACACCTTGATCCATGAAGGGATGGCCACAAGTCATAAATGTCCAGATTTCCAGGTAATTCGTTCAACTCTCTTGACTTGTTTTGGGGGAAAGGTTGCTAGCCCAACCGTCCATTTCACAATACAATAATATAACTTATACATCTTAATTAAAAGAGAAAGGAAAAAGGCTGGGATCTCCTAGTAAATTGTAGAACAGTAGCCTAAGTAGATTCTTAACCCAGGAAATAATGACACACCCTAGGACTCGCCATTGCCCTGTGCTACACCTAGCGACTTCCAAAACGAAACGAACACCACATCATCGTGTAGGAAATGCAAGCGCGCATCCAACCATATATAGCTGAATAGGAGTGAAAGGAAATATGAACATGCATGGATGAAGCAGTTTGAAGGTTCTTCTGCTATTACATACATACATACATCAAATTTTAAGACCGAGTGTTCCACACATCAGTGCAGTTTCAGTCTCTTGTCCTAATGGCAGCATTCCAGGCAACCCTGTTAAGGGCTGCTTCACTTGTCAAGTTCTTGGATTTGAGATCGGCGCGTATAGTCCGATCCCAGGTCTTCCTCGGTCCACCTCTTGGTGCAGCTCCCTCCACAATCACAGACCTGCATTTTTTCACCCAATTTTGTTCATCCATTCTCTCCACATGTCCATACCATCCCAGTCTACTTGTACGCACACCTTGCTAATACTCTTTATACCTAAACGTCTCCTCAGCTCAACATTTGTTATTCTATCCTGTAGCCTGGCCCCACACATCCATCTCACCATTCTCATCTCATTACGCTCCATTCTGTTGACATCCTCTACTTTAACGGCCCATGTTTCTGAGGCATATGTCATTGCACTTCTAACACATGAGGCATACACCTTTCCCTTCAGGGGGAGAGGCATTCTTTTCATGGTCAGGATTGGCATCAATTCTCTGAACTTCCCCCAGCCACACCTAATTCTAGCAACAGTGGCAGCCTCGGCCCCACCACCGGCAGAGATGGTATCTCCTAGGTATCAAAACTTGTTCACCAGCTCCAAAGACTCATTTCCAAAATTCACAGCCACAGGATCATCACTTAACACAAGCTCGCCTTTGCACACTACGCACTCAAATTTCTCTATTTCTGACTTATCCTTCGGCAGGGGCCCCTTTATTCTACTACAGCGCTTACTCCCATGGTGTACCCAACATCGACAGATGCTACATTGAATTGAGTTAACGCCCACTCCCTTTCCACACACTGCAGATGGGTATGCACCGCTCTTTTCCACATTTCCTCGTCTCAATCTACAATGAATAACCTTGGTTTTGTTAATATTGACTCTTGCTCGCCATGCCCTCTCTCCACTCTCTGAATTTGGCCTCAGCATCCTGCATACTGTCAGCTATTATGACTAAATCGTCTGCATAAAACAGTTCCAACGGGAGTCCGCCTCTAAAAACTCTAGACAGCGCCTCCAAGACCATATAAAAGAGGAGGGGGCTTAACACTGAACCCTGATGGACTCCAACACAGACTGCGAACTCATCACTCAGTACACCCTTCACCCTCACCGAACTTCGCGAATCCTCATACATCTTCATTATCACACGCACCAGCCACTCTTCCACACCAAGTTTCCTCATAGCCCACTGCACAACATCTCTAGGTACCCTATCAAAGGCCTTCTCCAGGTCCACAAACACAAAGTAAAGATCCCTGCCTTTTAGTAAGTATCTTTCCTGTATCTGCCTGACTATGAAGATAGCATCGGTTGTACCACGTCCTGGCATAAAACCAAACTGCATATCATCAATAGAGATGCTTTGCCTGATCAAACCCTCAAGGACTCTCTCACAGACCTTCATGATTTGGTCAAGCATTTTCAGGCCCCTATAATTTCCTCTATCTAGCGCATCCCCTTTTCCTTTGTATATATTTACTATTACACTTTTGAGCCAATCCTCTGGGATTTTCTCATCTTTAATAATGGTGTTTATCAACTCAGTGACTAAGTTTACACCAATCTCCCCTGAGGCTTTTATCATCTCAGCGACAATGTCGGAGCAACCTGGAGCTTTACCGTCCTTCATTTTATTGATTGCGTCGCTCACTACAGCTGGTGCTATCAAAGGAGGGGGCCCAGATATTGGTTTTTCGATACTAAGCTGTTCCTTATTCCATTCAAACTCTACATTTAGCAATCGTTCATAGTGTACCTTCCATGCTTCTCTGATTTCATTTTCTGCATACACAATCTTCCCATTATCATCTCTAACACACTGTTCACCTATAATATCCCTACTGTAATTTTTAACTCGCCTAGCTAGGTTGAAGATCCCATTGGGATTGTCAGTGTTACACACTTGTTCGAGGACCAGGTCCTTAATACGATTTTTAGCATTGTAAATCACTCTTTTGGCAGTTTGTTTAGCTGCCTGGTATTCCTCCCTGCTGCCTCCTTTCTTGCATGCTTTGAAGCATCTCCTTTTCTCTTTCACAGCATGTTCTACCTCATCGTTCCACCACAAAGAGGTCTTATTCCTGGGGTGACCCTTTGTTTTCCCACAGACTTTGTCAGTGGCAGCGATAAGGCTATGCTTAAGAAAGTTCCATTGGCTATTTACATCGTTAGGCCTAGCTTCCTTATTTCTATTCATTTCCTCCAGTTCATTATGAAAATAGGACAAGAAAAGCTATCAATACTGACATTCGTGGATGTAGTAGTATTGATAGCAGAGACTGAGGAAGATATGAGAAATGTTAAATGAGGCGGAAAGGTTTGGAAGATATTTGGAAATGAAGTTCAGTGTGGAGAAAAGAAGCATGATAGTGGTAAATGGGCCAGAGGCAGTAGACATGAGAATAGGAGGGGAAAGAAATAAGGGAGGAAGTGAAGTAGCTAGGGGTATGGATAGGGAAGAAAGGGGGACAAAGGACAAAGAATGAGAAAATCATGAAGGTGGAGCAGTGTAGTGGGAAACTGTGGAATACATACAAGTTTAAAGACAGTTTGTCCACAGAGACTGTGGTTACAGTCTCACGTCCTAAATGGCAGCTTTCCAGGCGGTCCTGTCAAGGGCTGCCTCTGTTGTCAAGTTCTTTATTTTGAGATCGAACCGGCGTACCCGAGCCCACGTCATTCTAGGTCCACCCCTACGCGCAGAGTAAATAAGTATAAAATAGTAAGGGAGGTGTGGAAGGACTTTTAAGTGCCAAGAATAATGTACAGTATGGATGCGAGAGGGTGTACAGGGGGAGAAATTAAGAGACTGGAGGCAGGACAAATAAAATAGGAAGAATAGGGCTAGGAGCAAGAAGGTGGACAGCGAATGAAGCAGTGAGAGGAGATGGGGTGGAGTACGTTTGAGGAAATAGTGGCGAAGGTAAAGTTGAGATATAAGATAGGTGGCCAAGGAGAGTGTATGAATGGGGTGAGGGGAAGAGTAAGTAGATGGGCAGAACAGTGTACTGTAGGAGAAAACTGCATAAAATAGGAGTGAAACAAAGATGGGTAGGAGAAGAGTGGATAGATAGAGAGAAATGCAGGACTAGGTCAGGGAAGAAGAGTGAGGGAAGTAGGAAGACAGGAATGGAAAAGAAAAGTACACTGGTATGATATAGAAGCAAGGGGAGACCGAGAAAAGAGGAGTTCTACGACGGAAGTTGGGGAGCTGAACTGATATTTAAGGCTAGGGCAGGGGCATTGGAGACGAATAGAAGAACATGGAGGTGGAATATGGGAGAGTGTCTGAAGTGCGTGGTGGGAGGGATGAGAGTGGAGGAGACAATAGAACATATAGGCCTAGTGACAGTGCTAGTGGTGTGACGGAGGAGAGAGATAGATTGGAAGAAGAGATTAAACAGTTAGTGGGGGAGATGGAATGGGAAGAGCAGAAAGAAGGATGATGATTGTATTAGGCCTCGGGACAGAAGAGGGGGTAGACGACGAAGTGGAGAAAAGAATGAAGATATTGAAAAGCTTCCTGGAGCAGGTGTGGCAGGAGAGGATAAATAGAGTAGAATAGGGTAGAGCGATGGAGGGAGGAGGAAAGAGATAGGAGAGGTGTAGAGAAGGGGGTAAAAATAGTAGGTCTAAAGAGGTGGAGGAGGTTAGAACACTATTGAGAGGAGAGGTGGAGAAGGTAGACAGGCAAAAGTTAGCGAAGGGGGAGAAGGTGATCAGAGTAGGGGAGAAAGATTAAATAGTAGAGAAGTGTAGAAGATGGACAGTAAGAGAAAAATGTAACGTTCAACAAGACAACATCGGCCTCATTTACTATGTTTTTTTCTTTTCTTCAAGGAATAGCCTAGTGTTTCCTAGTTGTTTTTCATAAATTGAGTGGAGGATTTGTATTAAATTAACCATTACCCATCAATCTGAAGATACGGCGTCAAATCGCGCCATTTATTGGGTGAATTATGAGTCAGGTTGGCCGAGTGGTCTAAGGCGCCAGACTTAAGCTCTGGTACTCGTGAGAGTGCGTGGGTTCGAACCCCACACCTGACATACAAGTGGACATGTTTTAGGCTGTGCTATGCGAGGACTACGCCGGGATCAACACAAAAAATCAAATCCCTGATCCATCACAGCTTTGCATACAATGGAACCAGACTGTTCAACTGTATACCAGCCCCTCTCAGGAACATGACCGGGGTGTCTCCAGACACCTTCAAGAAACACTTGGACATGTGGCTGGCCAAAATACCGGACCGGCCACCAACTCCTGGAATGGAGAGTGGAAGAAAGGGAGCTGCCTGGTCGCAGTGGAGCCCCAGCTCAACTGTGTCACTAACGGACGGAATACAACTAAGTGTACTAAGTGTAACCCCAGCACCAACTCCAACCGACTTCTGGAATGGAGAGTGGAAGAAAGGGAGCTGCCTGGTCGCAGTGGAGCCCCAGCTCATCTGTGTCACTAACGGACGGAATACAACAAAGTGTAACAAAGTGTAAAGTGTAATCGCGCTTGTACAGTAGGTGAGGGAAATTGTGGGGTAAATGGGGGGGGGGGAAATAAAAAATGTGTCTGCTATTTTTCCCGCCTTTGGTTCGCACCAACCTAAATTTGTTGCCATCGAGTGAATTGATTTTTTTAAATCGCAGT
Source organism: Paralithodes platypus (assembly GCA_032716605.1). Classification (NCBI taxonomy): domain Eukaryota; kingdom Metazoa; phylum Arthropoda; class Malacostraca; order Decapoda; family Lithodidae; genus Paralithodes; species Paralithodes platypus. The sequence goes on from CM064525.1 coordinate 1,247,142, forward strand.
CATCAAAATATCACTCGATTTCTATAGTCATGAATGTTACAGACATATTACTCTAACATTCTATTCAGTACATTGTCCAATATACAGAGTATTTATGATAAATAAAACATATTTGATTAGGCCCACAAAAACACATGGCAGTCATTCGAAAAGTAGTCCTGTTAATATTTTAATAGATAGGTATCCATGTCCTAAAATTAAAATTATATGTATAAAAACTCGAGATGAACTTGTAAAATAATCGTCATTAGCCACTTTACTGGATATTAGATTATACAATTATAAACTAGTTTCAGATCTGGCAAGTGCATAATAAATTGATGCCAGTGTTCGCTACCCATAATAGTCATTAAACGAAACTTCTCGGACAGTAAACTTCTCTTCCCCACTTAACTTACTTTGTTAAATTTGACATTAGTTGTGCATCTATGTGCACATTAGCAGTAATGGTGGTAGATATTTGTTTCTCACAGATGGAAATCTTAATATAATGTGGATTATAGTCTTAATAAAGGTAAAATGTTCAGTTATAGATTGTGTTGTACGTACGTGTGTGTGTATTCCAAGGTTGCCAGCGCACATCACATCTCCAAACTCGCCCAAAAGTAGCCCAATCACTTAATACCGCACAACAGACAATTTCAGCTATTTTAATCCTATCACACACATTTTCTGATATGTTTATCTCTAACAGCCATGCATGCATGATACTAGGAGTTCCCCAAATATAACTAGGCCTAGTCCCATATAGCCTACTGTATTAGTGGCCTACGTGTCGCATCATTTAAATATTAATGAAATACCACATACATTATTATCACAATCATGCACTCATCAAATCTGCATCAATGTCCCAATCCCCCCTCACAAACAATCACTTAATTAGGCTATTCAGTCACCACCACATACTGTAGGCTACCATACATGTATAGTACAACCAACAGAAAGCCATGATGAATGTTTGTATGAAATGTAGCCTAGCTATAGGCTACTCAACACTCGACACCTCTACAACTTTAATAGTATATAGAACCAGCCCAATTCCGCTTTCCTCAATGTTAGTTAGTTAGGATAATACTTCAGAGGCTATCCACCCCATCACACTGTAAACCAAGAATATAATATAGTTTGAAATGGAAACTCGCAAATTACGCTTCTGAACGAATCCTAACTAGCCCAATGGTGCGAACAAAAGAAGACCTTGGCAACACTGTGTACGTATATCCCGCCGCGGTCAGCTGACGACCTAAACAGTCGCCCGTGGAAAAGGCAGTGTTGTGAATTTTTTTGTCATCATCTTTTTCGAATTTCCTGCATCTCCACGTATGTAATTTGCTGCCTCTGTGTTCTATGACATTCTGATTCACATTGATTGATTTCCTGTCACTGGTCTAATAAGAAATATAGCCGGTAACATATTTAGCTGCCCGATTTGATAGTGGATTATAAATTGGTAACTTAAAAGCGCACGATAGCTGTTTTGTAGGAAAGAAACTATAGTGCGCAGGCGCAGACATTCAACCTGCCAAATTCCACAGCTACAGGATATACAGAGGACGGAATTCTACCAAGTATGACCAAATAAGTAAGTAATACCGTATGTTCAGCCAATTTCTACTGAAACACGTATTTGTTAGTAACTAAAAAGGAAGTAAATACAATACTTCAATGAGTATTAAAATTTCGCCCAGCCTATTACACCACATTAGATGAGACTAAATTTCTTGTTCAGGAAGCTGATATTTATGTATCAAATTATGTTAATAATTATATATTCATAAGAACATAAGAAAATGGGAGTCTGCAGAAAGCCGATTGGCCTAAGCAAGGCCCTGTCCCACACAACCCCAATTACAAAGCCCAATTATAGGCTCAACACTCTAATACCCTGAGGATCATCTTACCAAAACGGTTAGAGATTAACGCAGGATTACGGGGTCTGCAGAGCGCTGATTGACCCAACCCGGCTGATCCCCCTTCACACCCAACCTTTCTCGTCCGTATGCTTATCCAATTTTATCTTAAAGCTCCCTACCGTTTTTAATCCCACTATAGCACTTGGTAGTCCATTCCATCCATCTACAACTCTGTTACCAAACCAATATTTGCCTATATCTTTCCTGAAACGAAATTTATCTAATTTGAAACCATTGGTACGAGTTCTTTCGCTATCACTGAGCTTTAGTACATTTGTCATATTCCCTTTGTTAATCCCACTTGAACACCTCTATCATATCCCCTCTAACTCTGCGTCTCTCTAACGAATGTAAGCCTAATTTCTTCAACCTTTCTTTATACGGAAGATTTCTAATATTATGGATCATTTTTGTCATTTATTCACTGCATGAACGAGTATAACCATCATATTATGAATCTAGTAAAAATATACTACACAACTATGTGTCATAGATAGTTGCGAACTGTATTAAACCTCTTAAATCACGAAAACATCAAAAAACACCTACATGGTGCATCATACACGATAGTCATTTGAATAAGACCCCAGCGCCACCTGGATTTTTAGTACAGTTTTACCTCATTGGATACATGATGGGTTATGTGTGTGTGTGTGTGTGGGGGGGGGGGGGGGGGGGGGGGGGGTGCTGCTGACCCCCCTCACCCACCCTTGTTTTATTGACATCCTCATATATGTTGATATGTAAGGGGGTGAATCGAGCTTTTGCCTCACCCTACAAAACAAGAAGGAGGTCAAGTCGACGGAATGCTTTGTTTACGGTTGGGACTTTGATGATTTTTGGGGTTATTTTTCGGTTAAATCGGGGTTTTTAAAAGTTGTCGATAACTAAATTCCTCCATGCGGACTATAACGAGACAAAATGGCGAGTCTATTGGTCCCTATTTTCCCTGATAAATTGTTTCTAATAGCGCCGATGTAGTGTCCTTGAATATTATCCTAGCTTTTTCTGGAGAAGCCGCTAACTAGACAAGCCGTTCTCCTGGAAAGCGAGGACAGCGACTCCGTCGGCGAAGAAGGGTTAGTGGGATTAATAGTGTGGACATGAAAGATGTACTCAAGCTCAGTGATAGCGAAAGAACTATAACAAATGGTTTCAAATTAGATAAATTAAATTTCAGAAGCGATATAGGCAAATATTGGTTTGGTAACAGTTGTAGATAGGTGGAATAGGCTACCAAGTGCTATACTGGGATCAAGAACGATAAAGAGCTTTAACCCTCTCCGACATATGACGCAATTTTGAGCCTAATAGGGATACTTTAAAGCCTTTATTACCATCAGGGGTATTTACAAACCTTTAGTTTAGTTACTTCAACCTCTGCAGTTGTCTTTGAGTTAGCTGTGTGCAGAAAACTAATTTTGGAGAGGTACCGGTAATGATAAGAGTGAGAGAACTCTATTTCTTATTGCTAATCTGGCAACCTCTGCGTCATATGAGTCTGAAGGAGTTGAGATAAAATTAGATAGAAATATGGACGAGATGGGTTGGGTCTGAGGGGGATCTGCCGGGTGTAGGCCAATCAGCTTTCTGAAGACTCGCATTTTCTCATATTCTTATGCAAACGGATGAACAGAAATATTAGTACTGTAATCAAGTTGGAGCAACCACTAGCCCAAAATAGCGCCTCAACCATCCTAATTCACTATCTATAGAGTTGGTATAATATTTTCACGATTAGGCTAAAAAACTTCACACTAACCTCAACTCTAAAATGACTAGCCTAGACCTAGCCTATACATAAGAAAATGGGAGTCTGCAGAAAGCCAATTGGCCTAAGCAAGACAGATCCCTGTCCCACACAACCCCAAATCAATTACAAAGCCCAATTATAGGCTCAACACTAATACCCTGAGGATCATCTTACCAAAACGGTTAGAGATTAACGCAGGATTATGGGGGTCTGCAGAGCGCTGATTGGCCCAACCCGGCTGATCCCCCTTCACACCCAACCTTCTCGCCATATGCTTATCCAATTTTATCTTAAAGCTCCCTACAGTTTTAGATCCCACTATAGCACTTGGTAGTCCATTCCACCCATCTACAACTCTGTTACCAAACCAATATTTGCCTATATCTTTTCTGAAACAAAATTATCTAATTTGAAACCATTGGTACGAGTTCTTTCGCTATCACTGAGCTTTAGTACATTTGTCATGTCCCTTTGTTAATCCCACTAACCCACTTGAACACCTCTATCATATCCCCTAACTCTGCGTCTCTCTTATACAGTACTCGGCAAATCTACAGTTCTACTACCCCTCCCCCACACCACCTCCCCCCTTCAAAACACGCCTTTTAGCGTGTTTTTGGATGGTTCAGCAGATGCGGAAACTGGAAAAACTTATTTTGATAAAAAATTATCACCAACCAGATACGATTTTCAGGTAATTTGTTGTTTTTTATTTTTTATTTGATATACTGTACAGTGTTGTTTAATACCGAGGACAGTCACATTTTAGTATTTTTAACATTAGCCTAACCTAACCTAACCGAAAACTAACCTGTCTCGCGACCGGTCTAAAGTTCTAAACCCAGCTCATGTTCCCTGTTTATGGGTGCGCGACGGTCTAAACCCAGCTCACGTTCCCTGTTTATGGGTTAGCGAAGGTTTGTAATACTTCAATGTATCTATTTCAAGTCAAATATACATTTCCGCGCATCATCAAACCATACTAAGTATACTACTAATAATATTAACCCATTAGTACCAACAAAATAGCCACAAAATAGGGGTAGTATAACTGTAGATCGTAATTGTTTAATCGAAATCCTCTTTTTCTAGTTATTAAAAACGTATTCTATGGTGTATTATATGATATATAGAAGCAATAGAACTGTTCAAATGACCTGGGAAGTGTATATTAAACCAAATACAAATCTTTGAATAATGCGGTAAGAGATATGTGTTTTTATCACTTTTCAACCCAAAACCAGCAGGGGTCTGGGGGCAGCAGCCCCCAGGATGCCCAGGTTACCTTAGGTTAATGACCAGCTATGTAAATACAGTAGTGAACATTTGGTTTAGTCTGTGCTCAAAAATCCATTTTCTTTAGGAGGCCATACTTACAGTTTCTTACAGTAGATCCTCTGGAAAAAGGCAAACTATGCCTGTGTATCCAGCTCAGTACCAGTACTTGCACTGCTGCGGTCGTTCACGGTGTTGGCGGCGGCGGTAGCAGACGCAACATTTTTACTATTCTGTATTTTTGTTTTATAATCAAACTTCAAATCTTGTCTTCCCCATGCTTTATCAAGATTACTTTCAAACTCCCTTATTGATTCGGAATCGACTACATACTGGGGCAGTGCGTTCCACTCATTTACCACTATCACAAAATGAGTTCTTCGCCTTCTCAAGCCTATTCTTTCTTTGTAAATTTTCTTAAGAGTGTCCTCTCGTTCTTGTTCCCTCCCGCATCAAGAAGATACCTTCACACACATCCTCATCGTACTTTCCTGACACTATCTTAAAAGTCTCTATCATATCCCCTCTCTTTCCTATATGCCAGTGTCGGAAGTCCCAGTGTCCTCAACCTCTGCTCATAGCCCGCGTTCTTCAACGTTGGTACCAGCTTGCTAGCTCTCCTCTGCACTTTCTCCACTGCTTCTATATCCTTTACCATATATGGAGCCCACACCTGGTTTGCATATTCCAGGTGCGGCCTAACCAGCGCTGTATATAGATTCCTGAAGATTTCTTCGTCAAGTGACACAAATGTCCTCCTTATCAGCCCTACAATTCTATTGGCTTTGTTTATCTTTTCCGCTAAATGTTCTGAGAAATTTAACTTATTGTCTATCACTACTCCTATATCCTTTTCTGCACCACTTCTTCCTCCATCGCTTCATACATACTGTATCCTACCTTGGCTATGTTGCAGGTCGCAAACCGCAAGTTTGTACTTGCATTTGTTTTTTGGATAAAAGGCATTAACCAATGCTCAGACCATCCCTTCATGCCCTCCACATCTCCTTGAAGCAAACCCATATCTTCCTTACTCCTCACTCTTCTATACAGTTTAGTGTCATCCGCATACAGGTATACCTCACTTCCATTAGTTATAACTTCAGGCAAGTCGTTGATAAATATAACGAACAGCAGTGGTCCCAACACAGATCCCTGAGGTACCCCACTTGTAATTTCCCTCCACCCCGAGCCTATTCCATTCACCAATACCCTCTGTCTCCGATCTTTCAGGAAGGCTTCTATCCATTTCACACATTTCTCCCCTATATTATAGCTTCTAACTTTCTCTATTAACCTTTTATGTGGGACCTTATCGAAGGCCTTCATAAAATCGCAATATACCACGTCTATTACATCACCATCTTCTAGAATTTGCATCCAATCATCTACCACCTTAATTAGCTGTAGTACCGTCGACCTCCCCGGCAAGAATCCGAACTGTCTCCCACTGAAAAGGTGGTTTGACTTCATATGATCCATTATTCCTTCTCTAATTACCGTTTCCATTAGTTTACACACAACACTTGTCAAACTGACTGGTCTATAATTCCCTGGGTCATTTCTCTTTCCCTTCTTAAATATAGCTGTTATGTTCGCCTCTCTCCAGTCCATCGGGATTTGTCCTGTATTAAACGATACCTCAAATAACATTTTCAATGGCTCTACTAACATCTCCCCCCCTTCCTTTATGATTCTTGGGTGTATCCCATCCGGTCCCGGTGACTTACTTCTGTTCATTTTTTCTATAGCCCTTCTTATTCTAGCATGGGAAAACTCTACTAGTTCTAGTGCCGGTGCCTGTTTGATGGGAATAGTAGGCACTGCATCCTCCGACTCCACTGTTAGTACCCCCACAAAGTATTTCCCCAGCACCTCTGCTTTCTCCTTATCAGTCTCCGCTCTACTCCCATCATTCAAACCCCCCACCAGCTCTGGGATCCCTACTCTTCTTGTTAATTTTTCCTGAATGTACTTCCAGAATATTTTTGGATTATCCTTCACATTTCTAGCTATCTCTCTCTCCCTCTCCTTCACCCCCCTCCTTGTTTCCCACCTTATTTTATTGTTTATTTGTCTACGTTCCAGATCCACTTCCTTAGCCTCTATACTAGACCCCCTGTTCTTTTTTTAACAATTTTAATCTTTCCCACAATCGTTTCTTTCTTCTAATCAATATCCAAAGCTTTCTTTTCATTGGCAATTCTGGGTTAGTTCTTTTCCTCAATTTTGTTTTATCCTTATATTCCCTTACTGGTACACTTTTGGATACAGCATTCTCCAGTTTGACTCTAATTTTCGTCCACATTCCTTCAGCGTCTTCACCGTTCAAATATTCCCCCCAGTCAATGTCCAAACACCGTCTCAGCAGCTCATAATCTGCTCTATCATACATGTATATTTTTCTATTGCTTTTATTATCCCTCTCCGATTTAATGTTACAACTAAATCTTATACAGGCATGGTCACTACGACCTATAGGGCTATCCACATTACATGTTCCACTATATCCTCTTCATTGCTAAAAATCAAATCAAGTACACTCCCCTGCGTCCCATCTCTATATCTTGTCATCTCTACAATATGTTGCGTTAAAAAACAATCTCTCACTTTCTCTATAAACTTATTTTCCATGCTACCCTGTCCCGCTGGAGTAGTACAATTTGCCCAGTTGATCCTTGGCAAATTGAAATCTCCAATCAAAATTTTATATTTGTTCTCTCTATTATCTCAACACCAGGATACCCCAGCACCAACTCCAACCGACTTCTAGTTGCCCTCTGACCCGTGACTAGTGTGGACGTCCCCAGTGACAGCTAGTGTACCGGTTTACCCTTAGTGAGGTCCTAGTGAACTTTCATAGTGATGGCTGTTGTTGATGAGTCTGCTGTCTCCTCCCATACTCTCCAGCTTTGTCTTGCTTTGCAAGAGAGACTGGAGAGTGTGGAGCAGGAGATTCAGTGTCTCAAAGATGAAAATTTGGCCTTGAGACTAGCTATGGCGGAGAAGAAGTGTGAGGCTACCGGAAGTGTTCCCAGGGATCGTGAAGCCCCTTGGAAAGTGGTGTCAACTAGTGCAACGGCCTGCAAGCTGAAAAGGCAGCCAGTCAAGACCCACAACAACTTCAGCACCTTGGCTGATGAGAGTGATGGCGATGAAGTGGCGATCATCGAGGCAGTGAGAGGGGGGGGGGGAAGTCTGCTGCTGTTGCTGCAACAACTACTGCTACAAACGCCGACAAAAGGAAAAAGCTAAGTCTGTTTTCATTGTCGGGGATTCATTGGTTAGATACCTTGGCAGGGCAACAAACACTCAGGTTGGTAAAGTTGTCTGCGTGCCTGGTGCCGGAGTCGGGAGGGTGGCTGAGAAGATAGATGCTGTCATGGAAGTGAGTGGGGAGGACCCCATCATCTTCCTCAACGCAGGGAGCAACGACATATGGAGATGCAGGACTGAGGAGTTGCTCTCCAAGTATCAGGAAATGTTGGAGAGGATCAAGGAAAAGGTGGAGTTCCTGTGGTAAACAGTATCCTGCCTAGAAGAGGGGTAAGGAAGGAATGGTCCTCCAGGGCTATTGGTGTAAATAGCCGGCTGGAGAAGTATTGTAAGGCAAATACTATTCATTCCTGGATAACTGGTCCCTCTTTTATGGTAAGGATGAACTGTATGCCCAGGATGGAGTACATCTCTCTCGACTAGGAGTTTCGACCTTGGCCAGCTCACTCGACAAGATTGTTGCGGGGGTTTCGTTAAAAAAACCTGGGTGTGTAAGTAAAATACTGTCTCCATATGGAGCAGGTACTTCATGTGACAAACCAGTGAGTAAAATAGAAATAATCAGTCAAGATAGTGCGGATATAGTGATGTGTAATAGTAGTATCGATAACACTACACATGTAACTGATAGTAAAGATGAGAATACTGATAGAGTAGAATTTCCGTCTAGAGCTAGTAGTTCAACAGGAAATAATAAGTTAGCTAAACACAATAGAAAATTAGTTGCAAATAAAAGTAATAGGTTGAGGGTATATTATACAAATTGTAGGAGTTTATGTAACAAAATGAACGAACTAAGAGCACTCGTTAGCACAGAAAATATAGACATAATAGCGCTAACTGAAACGTGGATTAATACAGAATCTAGGCATTTTTTAGCAGAATTTGATATTCCAGGATATAGTTTGTTTAAATATGACCGAACAAGTAGGAGGGGCGGGGGTATAGCAGTGTTTGTCAGGAGTACATTAAAAAGCTGTATTAAATCAGGTATTAGACTAAATAATGATAATGAAAGTGTTTGGGTAGAGGTTAACGAAGGTAGTGAGACCATAGTTATTGGAGTTATATATAGACCGCCTAATATGAGTAGAAATGGCGGAAAATCGTTATGGGAGGAAATTAAAATAGCATCAAGGTTTAGCAATGTGTGCATTATGGGGGATTTTAATTTTCCGAACATTGATTGGCAGCACCAAATAGGCGACTCCGATTCAGTAGAGTTTATTGAGGTAGTACAAGATAGTTTTTTATTTCAATTCATAGATACGCCGACTAGAGGTATTAATATTCTTGATTTAGTTTTCAGTAACAATGAACATATGATAAATAATGTAGAGATGGTGACCACCTAGGAAATAGCGATCATAAATCTATTTATTTTAATATACAATGGACAGGGAATGCTAAAGAGAATACGACACTTATCCCAGATTTCAGAAAAGCCGATTATGGTGGGCTAAGAAGAGACTTAAGGGTGGACCCTATTGTTAAGCAATTAAGTCAGGATATGCCAGAGTTAAACTTGCCACCTACATATAACCAGTTTATTGCTTCACTCCACAATGCTCAAAATAAATATATCCCTAAAAGAAGATTTAGATCGACGCAGAACCAACCAAAATGGATGACTAATAAGCTAATAGATCTTATAGGAAAAAAGAAAGGAATATATCGAAAAATAAAGAAAGGTGAAAATCATTTACATATATACTATCAGACTCTATCAAGACAGGTCAAAAAGGAAATCAGGGAAAGCAAAAATAAATTATGAAATAAGGATAGCCAGCGACTCAAAAAATAACCCTAAAGCTTTTTACCAACTATATAAATCTAAAGTTAGAGATGTAATAGGCCCCCTAAAAACTTCAATAGGAGAAATAACAGAAAATGATTTAGAAATGTGCAGTACATTAAATAGTCAGTTTCTTTCCGTTTTCACTAATGAAAATTTGGCACAGATTCCAGAAGTCAATATGGTATATAGTGATAGTATAGAAAATATGTTAAGTACAGTTAGTATAAGTAGAAATGATGTGCTTAAGGAAATTGACAGACTGAAACCTCAAAAATCGCCTGGTCCTGACGAGGTATATGCTAGAGTATTAAAAGAATGCAGAGATGAGTTAAGTAGTCCATTAGCATTTATATTTAACAAGTCATTAGAAACAGGTTTAGTTCCAGAAGCTTGGAAGCTTGCAAATGTAGTTCCGATCTTCAAAAAAGGTGATAAATCGATAGCATCCAATTACCGTCCCATTAGTCTCACATCAATCATAGGAAAGTTGCTAGAGTCCATTATTGCTAGGAAAATTAGAAGCCACTTAGTAAAATTTAACTTAATAAATTCTTCTCAGCATGGATTCACTCAGGGACGTTCTTGCCTTACTAATTTGCTTAGCTTTTTCTCAGAGGTATATGAAGCAGTAGATAGTGACAAGTCATATGATATTATATATTTAGATTTCAGTAAAGCTTTCGACAGAGTCCCTCATGAGAGATTGATGAGAAAGGTTGAGGCACATGGAATAGGAGGGTCGTTGTTGGGATGGATTAGGTCATGGCTAATTGGTAGGAAACAGAGAGTCAGCATAAATGGTACCAAGTCAGAGTGGGGAGCAGTCAAAAGTGGTGTCCCCCAGGGATCGGTATTAGGTCCCCTGTTGTTTCTTATATACATAAATGACCTAGATTTAGGTATAACTAGTAGGATAAGTAAATTCGCAGACGATACTAAAATGGGGAGATCAATTGATTCAGATAGCGATATAGAGTGCCTCCAAAGGGATCTAGATACCTTACATGAATGGTCAGTAAATTGGCAGATGAAGTTTAACATTGACAAATGCAAGGTATTAAAGATAGGGAAGATGCAAACAAATGTTAAATATAAACTAGCTAATTTAGAATTAGAAAATTCAGACTGCGAGAAAGATCTAGGTGTGTTTGTTAGCAATGATTTGAAGCCTAGAAAACAGTGTATAAGCATTCGTAATAAGGCAAACAGGATTCTCGGGTTCATCTCTAGGAGTGTGAGTAACAGAACTGCTGATGTTATCTTAAAACTTTACTTGTCATTAGTGAGACCCCATATGGATTATGCTGTCCAATTTTGGTGTCCTTATTACAGAATGGACATAGATTCATTGGAGAGAATTCAGCGTAGAATGACAAAAATGATCCATAATATTAGAAATTTTCCGTATGAAGAAAGGTTGAAGAAATTAGGTTTACATTCGTTAGAGAGACGCAGAGTTAGAGGGGATATGATAGAGGTGTTCAAGTGGGTTAGTGGGATTAACAAAGGGGACATGACAAATGTACTAAAGCTCAGTGATAGCGAAAGAACTCGTACCAATGGTTTCAAATTAGATAAATTTCGTTTCAGAAAAGATATAGGCAAATATTGGTTTGGTAACAGAGTTGTAGATGGGTGGAATAGGCTACCAAGTGATATAGTGGGATCAAGAACGATAGGGAGCTTTAAGAAAAAATTGGATATGCATATGGACGAGAAGGGTTGGGTGTGAAGGGGGATCAGCCGGGTTGGGCCAATCAGCGCTCTGCAGACCCCCGTAATCCTGCGTTAATCTCTAACCGGTTTGGTAAGATGATCCTCAGGGTATTAGAGTGTTGAGCCTATAATTGGGCTTTGTAATTGGGGTTGTGTGGGACAGGGATCTGCCTTGCTTAGGCCAATCGGCTTTCTGCAGACTCCCATTTTCTTATGTTCTTATGTTCTTAATGGAGAGTGGAAGAAAGGGAGCTGCCTGGTCGCAGTGGAGCCCCAGCTCAACTGTGTCACTAACGGACGGAATACAACAAAGTGTAACAAAGTGTAAGTGTAAGTGTATCTATCTCCTCCATTGCTTTCAGTAGGTTATCATCCTCTCCCCTGCTATTATTTGGGCTTCTATATATAGAGGCAATTAGAATTGATCCTCTTACACATTTTACTTCAATACACAAATACTCACAATACTGCTGTCTCATATCCACCTCATTAACCTTGAGCTCTTTTCTTACATAAATAAACAGTCCTCTTCCAACCTCTGCTCTAATAGCATTTCTCTCATAACTCAAAACCCTCCAAACTATATTCCACCAGTTCCCTCTCAATTCTAACATTTTTTGGTCATACTTCCTGTAGGGCTATGATATCAGGTTTTTCCTCTTCATCCTGCAACCTACATATCAGTTCTCTTTTCTTGTCCTGAGTAAACACATCCACATTACTAAACATAATCCTTAATCCATCTACCATTCCTCCAGCAATTACACCATCCCGCTCCTCCAGTCCGTACCCTACTCCCCTGTTAGCACTACTGGGTCTGCCTCTTTGTCTCCTGTCTCTCCCTGTGACACCTCCACCCCGTTCTCCTCCTCCGTCACAACTCTCATCACATTCTCTCACATACACATACACTAAACAATTACATAAGAACATAAGAACATAAGAAAATGGGAGTCTGCAGAAAGCCGATTGGCCTAAGCAAGGCAGATCCCTGTCCCACACAACCCCAATTACAAAGCCCAATTATAGGCTCAACACTCTAATACCCTGAGGATCATCTTACCAAAACGGTTAGAGATTAACGCAGGATTACGGGGGTCTGCAGAGCGCTGATTGGCCCAACCCGGCTGATCCCCCTTCACACCCAACCCTTCTCGTCCATATGCTTATCCAATTTTTTCTTAAAGCTCCCTATCGTTCTTGATCCCACTATATCACTTGGTAGCCTATTCCACCCATCTACAACTCTGTTACCAAACCAATATTTGCCTATATCTTTTCTGAAACGAAATTTATCTAATTTGAAACCATTGGTACGAGTTCTTTCGCTATCACTGAGCTTTAGTACATTTGTCATGTCCCCTTTGTTAATCCCACTAACCCACTTGAACACCTCTATCATATCCCCTCTAACTCTGCGTCTCTCTAACGAATGTAAACCTAATTTCTTCAACCTTTCTTCATACGGAAAATTTCTAATATTATGGATCATTTTTGTCATTCTACGCTGAATTCTCTCCAATGAATCTATGTCCATTCTGTAATAAGGACACCAAAATTGGACAGCATAATCCATATGGGGTCTCACTAATGACAAGTAAAGTTTTAAGATAACATCAGCAGTTCTGTTACTCACACTCCTAGAGATGAACCCGAGAATCCTGTTTGCCTTATTACGAACGCTTATACACTGTTTTCTAGGCTTCAAATCATTGCTAACAAACACACCTAGATCTTTCTCGCAGTCTGAATTTTCTAATTCTAAATTAGCTAGTTTATATTTAACATTTGTTTGCATCTTCCCTATCTTTAATACCTTGCATTTGTCAATGTTAAACTTCATCTGCCAATTTACTGACCATTCATGTAAGGTATCTAGATCCCTTTGGAGGCACTCTATATCGCTATCTGAATCAATTGATCTCCCCATTTTAGTATCGTCTGCGAATTTACTTATCCTACTAGTTATACCTAAATCTAGGTCATTTATGTATATAAGAAACAACAGGGGACCTAATACCGATCCCTGGGGGACACCACTTTTGACTGCTCCCCACTCTGACTTGGTACCATTTATGCTGACTCTCTGTTTCCTACCAATTAGCCATGACCTAATCCATCCCAACAACGACCCTCCTATTCCATGTGCCTCAACCTTTCTCATCAATCTCTCATGAGGGACTCTGTCGAAAGCTTTACTGAAATCTAAATATATAATATCATATGACTTGTCACTATCTACTGCTTCATATACCTCTGAGAAAAAGCTAAGCAAATTAGTAAGGCACGAACGTCCCTGAGTGAATCCATGCTGAGAAGAATTTATTAAGTTAAATTTTATTACCCTGTAGATTTATCCAGTACTCAGTTTGATTTCATCTGATGGTAAATTGAATCCCTTGGCAGCTAATTTATCGATTATCAATGGAAAAATATGAGTACTATATTTATGCATCTTATTAAAACCAAGTGTATATAATCATTATAATGCGCACGATATTTCACTACAAAACCTTCAAAATTAAAAAAATCTTTATGGGAACTTTGCAAATTACCGTCAGTTGCAAAGAAACGGGCTATGATATCAGTAGACGTCTTGCGCCGCACTATGAGAAACAATTTATTAGGGAAAATAGGGACCTAACCTATAGACTCACCAAATTTGTCTTAATAGGCCTATAGTCCGGATGGATGAATTTTCGGTAAAAATTGATGAGACCCCGGACAGCCTTTTTACTAGTTAATTTTAGTGTTTTGTTTATTTTTCTTTGATATACAGTGTTGTTTAATACCGAGGACCATCGCATTTTAGTATTTTCAACATTAGCCTAGCCTAACCTAACTTAACCTAACCTAACCGAAAACTAAACTGGGAACGTGAGCTGGGTTTAGACCATCGCGTTACTCGCGTACCCAGAAACAGGGAACGTAAGCTGGGTTTAGACCGTCGCGCACCCATAAACAGGGAACATGAGCTGGGTTTAGACCGTCTGTTAGTTTTCGGTTAGGTTAGGTTAGGCTAATGTTGAAAATACTAAAATGCGATGGTCCTCGGTATTAAACAACACTGTATATCAAAGAATAATAAACAAAACACTAAAATTAACTAGTAAAAAGGCTGTCCGGGGTCTCTTCAATTTTTACTGAATTTTGTTATCGACACTTGAAAAAACCTGATTGCACCAAACAATAGGCCTAACACCAAAATAATGAGTCCCGACCGTAAACAAAGCATTGCGTCCAGTGAATCCTTCGAATTTAACCTTGTTGTTTTGAACGAACCAGCGGGCGCGATTCACCCAATAGCCTAAATGGCGCGAGCGTTACTCGCAAAAACGAAATACCGGCAACCTGTTCTTGCCCCCATACAGATCAACATAGGCCTATGAGGACACTAAGTCAAGGGGGGTTGAGGGGGCGCTCCTCTCAACCCATCGTGTATCCAATTTGGTAAATTTTTATAATTGCACCTAGGCCTATACGAGCTAAAAAATATATTATTGTATTTAACAGGAAGGTACAACGAGGTAAGTGATGTGGTATAGGTGGCAATATGCGGAAATGGATTATAAGGGCATTCCACCCCCACAAAAGTATCAATCAATCTAGATGAGACATGTTTTAGAGACATTAGCCTAACCTAACAACCTTACCTAACCTAACCTAGTATTATGGGTGGGGGCTGCCGCCCCCACACCCCCGCTGGTTGGGTAAAACTGTAGAAATCCAGTTGGGGTGGTGAATAACCATACATTTTCGTAAGGGGGTCAGAGGGGGCAGAATGCCCTTATAATCCATTTCCGCATATTGCCACCTATACCACATCACTTACCTCGTCGTACCTTCCTGTTAAATATAATAATAATTTGTTTAGCTCGTATAGGTGCAATTATAGAATAATACCTCCAATTTACCTAACAATTTCCCTTACCTACTGTAGAAGCGCGATTCACTCAATAAATGGCGCCATTTGACACCGTATCTTCAGATTAATGAATAGTGCGTAAGTTAATGCAAATCCTCCACTCTACCCACGAAAAACAACAATAAAACACTATAGGCTTAGGCTAGGCCCTAGGCTATTCCTTGAAAAAAAAAAAAAAAAAAAATTGGTAGGCTAAATAGGCTAGCCTAGCCTAGGCCTAAGGCAGCTCTAGCTGTCTTGAATGTTACCTTTGTTTTTGTCAGGATCAATAATAAATTTTTACGTGCATTTTGACACTTAAGCTAGGCCCTATAGGCCTAGGAATGAAATACATGTTCTAAGAAACCTATAGGCTAGACCACGATAAAATTGATGTAGGCTAGCCTAGGCTATGAATTTAATTACAAGATCTTTAGGTTTAATTCTAGTTTCGCTTTCACAGCATACTCATAAATTTCTATGGCTACTTTAGAGTTGTCATATACCATACTTAATTCCTATATATGTCCAAAGCGGCGGAAATGCATTATAAGGAATTATACCTAGCCTACTGTAAAAAAAAAAAAAAAAAAAAAATCTCCCCATATGCGGCACCATAGCTATTACATAATACTAGGTTAGGTTAGGTAAGGTTGTTAGGTTAGGCTAATGTCGATATGTAGTTTATTATCATTATATTACGTCTTTTACCCAGCAATTTCCCTGATCTTCATAGTTGGTCGGGAAGCTATGCCTTTACAACGGCGCCTCCCTTTTGTCGCTGTGTACGTGAAACTAGAATTTTACCGATCTTTATATTGTCCAGAAACGGACTAGGCTAGGCCTATAAGTAATCAAACTACAGTACTTCTTCAATTTGGAAAGACTCGGCCAAGAAATAAGGTGTGGAAGTTTCCAGCTCATTTGCTCTAGCCCTTTGAGTTCCAGAGGTTAGCGGTCAAGATTTCTGGCTAAATAATAGTAAATATAGGCTAGACATTAAAGGGTAAAATAAGGTGTGGAAGTATACATCCCATTGGCTCCAGCCCTTTTTGAGTTCCAGAGGCTATGGGTCAAGATTTCTGGCTAAATAAGTAAATAGCCTATACACCGTAAAAGGTTAAATAAGGTGACAGATTGCATAACCCGAGACCGCTACCCCCG
Organism: Paralithodes platypus; assembly: GCA_032716605.1. Lineage (NCBI taxonomy): Eukaryota > Metazoa > Arthropoda > Malacostraca > Decapoda > Lithodidae > Paralithodes > Paralithodes platypus. The sequence goes on from CM064525.1 coordinate 1,263,944, forward strand.
GCCCAACACTGCTGCCAAGCAGGGTGGTGCCCCAAACAGGATCCCCCACACACCTGCATTCAGACCTCACCGGGATTCGAACCATGGATCCCTGAATCCCAAACGCTATCCCCGTCAAAAAGCGTGTGAAAATACCGGTAAGGGCCGAAATATTGGGGCCTAAACCGGTTTTGTAAGGGTTTGGGGGTGGCGAATTAAGGCGGGCGAAAAAAACTCAACCACCCTAATGTCATCTCTCCACCCTTGAGATAAAATACGCTTATATCTATCAAAATTACGCTAATTTCTGGATAACTAACTCGTATTTCGGATATTACGCGGGTTAATAGTAGTGGAAAATCGTCTAGCGGTCACATTCCTCCATAAACCGGCAATAAATATGCGGCCAGCTGATCAGTAGCCTTAACCCAGTGGCCGCCATTAAGGGAGGCCACCGCGACCATCACCTTATTTCACCTATTTTCCCCCACATACCGGCCTGGATTCATATATAAACCCCTTGCACACACCCGCCACATCTTCCCCTACCACCATGCCCCAAAAAACCATACCCACACATTAACAAAACACGGAATTTGCTTACTTTTGGTGATCGTATTTGTCGGACATCTTGACTGTCACAGTTAGTCCTTTCAAAGGACCAGACATGTGTGAACCACATGAGAATATCCCTCCGCCGCACTATCTATATAATACATATCTACCAATAATACGGCTTTATATTTTCACGGGCTTTACAAATATATCCATTAGTCAGGTTAAATTTGAGTACTTTATGAGTTATAGGGTTTTATTTGGGGGACTAGTTTGTATAATGCAATCCCATCTTGGTGAAGGTGTCGTCATCACCGAGTCAGCTGGGGCGGGCTTTTTAAATCTGGGGAGTGTTTCAACATACTAGGAAAAGGGTTTAATTATATTTTTGTAAGAAATTGGCCCTTCATATGAGTGTGTACTACAATAAACTGCATTTGGAACCTATGGGAAGATATCATTATGATACAAAGACATTAATAGGTCACTAAACAAGACGAGATGGGTTGGGTGTGAGGGGGATCTGTCAGGTGTGGGGCTTTGCAGACCCCCGTTTTTCTGACCTCTGACCGTTTCGGTGTTTTTAAGCTGGGCTTATAATTAGGGTTGGGTGTGACAGGGATCTGCCTTGTGTAGGCCAATCGGCTTTCTGCAGACTCCCATTTTCTTATGTTCTTATGTTATGTTCTTAATTATGTCGAGAGCATTTAATAATAAGATCGTAGGCTAGGCCTACATATATCGCTAATTTCATCTTGTTATCCACAGTCAAATCAGTAGTAAACTATATCATAATACAGTTATACTACTGCAGATCTATTACGTATAATTGGTAATCATCTTTTGTAGCCCTACTATCTCACAGCTAGTGTAGGCCTATTATTTAGACAATTATAGTGTTTTTGCATCTAACATTATCCTGTTGAAAAGTTACCTGTTTGCTTTGACTATCAGTATATGATTTTTTACTATATACTGTAGGAGGAACATGTGGAAGTCAGAGAAATAATTGAAATTCAGTATTCGTGACCTCTTCGATATCTAGAGCTCCTTCATAAGCTAAATAATATCGTTGTTGCTAGCCAAGATAAAAAATATATATTACGCCATATACAGTATAGTAGGACAAACCGCATATATTACGCCATATACAGTATAGTAGGACAACCCGCATATATATTACGCCATATACAGTATAGTAGGACAAACCGCATATATATTACGCCATATACAGTATAGTAGGACAACCCGCATATATATTACGCCATATACAGTATAGTAGGACAAACCGCATATATTACGCCATATACAGTATAGTAGGACAAACCGCATATATATTACGCCATATACAGTATAGTAGGACAAACCGCATATAGCTAGACCCTGTTCCAAATATATATTACGCCATATACAGTATAGTAGGACAAACCGCATATATATTACGCCATATACAGTATAGTAGGACAAACCGCATATAGCTAGACCCTGTTCCAAAGAGGTAAATCAGAAATCGTAAACTCTATACCTCTATAACTCAAAAAGGGCTTGGAAAAAATGAGCTGTCAACGTCCCCATCTATTCCCTGGTTGACCCTTCCCAATTGGTAGAACTATTAGCTCGATTACTCCAGTCGTTTGTGAGTTATAGAGGTTAGGGTTCACGATTCATGGCCTACCTATTTGGAACAGGGTATAGTAACTCATAGTACGTTGCAATCCATATGCGTTGTTATCTCTGGTAGGCCTTAGCCTACACTCAGAATAAATTGTTTGTGGAAAATCTTGATGAAAATAGGTGTACAATCTAGAGAGATGGGCCAAATAATATTAGTCACAGATTATTAGAAACACCCGAGAGCAATCAAGGATATTGTATCATAGCATATAATTATACAATTTATTCGTAAGGTTGTTGGTGAAATATATATATATTATTTTTTGTTACTGTACAATCACTTTCAAAAGTCTTTTCAAGTTGTCCTACTCTCACAATTTCAACATTATTACTCTTACCTTGATATAAGTAAACAAACATTATAAATACCCCTACTTACTTGTCTTACTTGTCGGAAGTTCTGGTAGAATCACCACGGCCAACTTGTTAGTCCGCCGCCTCCACACTTTAGGTCAATCTTCATGTACTGCAGCTGGTCAATTATACTGTTTGATGCTGCAGCCCATGGGCTTGGGCTGTGTGGAATAGGAGGCTCGTCTGGTATGTTTTTCAGAAATTTATCGAGCCTCCTTTTAAATGCTTCTGTGCTGCATTTTGTTTTGTCCCTTATTTCTCTAGGCAAACAGTTGAAAAGCCTGGGACCAAAGTTATTAAAATGTTCTGCCTCCACTGTTTTTAATCGTTGTGACACAGAAGTGAGAGTTTTCTGCAGCATGTTCTACCGTCAACAAAACATATAAATGTTTGAATACAAAAGCCTCGTTCGTGTATGTTAAAGGTTTATTACATGATATATATACAAAACTGATATCAAGGAGGTAGAACATGACTTTTGAGAGTGACTGTAAGGTATTATATTGATTCTAACTTCCTGATTGTCCTAGTCCAATAGTATACTACAATCCGGGCACATTATGATGACCTAGAACAGCCCTCTGCAGGTTCCTAACTAAATTCTACTACTACACTACTACTATTAGAATATGGCTGAAAGAGAGAGAGAGAGTGAAAGTGAGAGAGAGAGCAAGGTTGTCTTCAGTTTATATGTACTGTATACTTATCTAGTTTCACTCCATTTAGTGTTGTCCCTTTTAAGATCACTGTATTAGCGACTGTGAGAAAGAGCTTCGGCAGGGTGCTGCACCAGAGCCTGACCATGACATTTAAGGCAGTAGGGTTGAAGGACTCAAGAGGAACATCTAAATTAAGGTGAAGTGCATTGAGGTTTGTAATTGATGATTAATGTTAAGAACAGGGTGTTACTTAATTCCATATAAACAACTTTTTCAACATCCTGGTGTCAGAAACCAGCTGCTTTGCAAATTGTATGAAGACCTACAGAACTATTAAAACCCTTTGAAGATAATGACGCATTTTGACAGTTTATTCTGGCTATAATTTTTTTTTTATACAATTTAGGAAGGATTATAACGGTAAAATCTATCTCAATTAACCCTCTGACTTCCATATACCCTTTCTAATATGAAAACATCGTCTAATAATAGCCAGAAAACAGAAAATAAATGCGTCATCGTATCCTCAAAACAAATAGGGCTTAACACGAGATAGAAAGGGGACCAGAAAAACGACCCATCTCCCCTTAACGAATCAATTTATGGGGAACTTTAGTACGTGCAAAGGCAAGGCAAAGGTGTCTGGCGAACCTCCCCTTCCATGACATCACCGTCTGAACCATGACGTCACTACCGGGAGCCGTGACGTTACAGTGTCTAGCGCGTCATAGGGGCCGGCAAGTACGCTACAACGGAAATACCACCACCACCATCACCACCACCACCACCACCTCCTCCACCACCACCCGCCCCCGCAACATTCAATATTAACCCTCTCCGACATATGACGCGAGTTTGAGCCTACTGGGGATACTTTAAAGCCTTTGTTACCATCAGGGGTATTTAGAAACCTTTAGTTTAGTTACTTCAACCTCTGTAGTTGTCTTTGAGTTAGCTGTGGGCAGAAAACTAATTTTGGAGAGGTAATTATAAGAGTGAGCGAACTCTATTTCTTATTGCTAATCTGACAACCTCTGCGTCATAAATGCGTGAAAGGGTTAACATTATCCGCACACAGTCCTTTATTATTGCTAACTTATTATTATTATTATTGAGGGATTTGATTACTTTTGCAATTTTTGAGCAACGTACTGTATATTTTGTTTTCCTCATACATGCATATAGTAAATAAAACCCGTCTATCAATCCCCTTCCAACCACCCCAGATCCCATATAAGCTAAATGTATACGTTTTTTCGGTAGAGAAATGTCTCGGCCCAAGGCAGACTTCTCCTAACATGCAGGCTCGCTATCGATTGTCCAGAGAAAAATCGACACTTGAAAGGGGGTGAAGTGTCTTAATAATAATCGCCAAACTAATACGGTGAAGCGTCTTAACCCATTCAGTACCAGGGACGTCCTTGTCATTATATTCTGGCAACCATCAGACTATTTTATTCAGCTTAGGAAGGACCTCTAGCCATAAGAAGGCTTCAAATTATCTCAACCAACCCTTTTTAACTACCACATACCCTTCCTAAGCTGCATACTATCGTCTAAATATAGGTATAATAAAACGTAACACACGTACTCAAGGGGCTAATATCTCCAAACTAATGGCGTGTAAAAGGGGTAATACAGAATTGAAAGAGTGACAGGGCCAAAATCAAGGGACGTTCGAGCCAAACTGCCAGGACACGCGGAGTTTGAAGCAATTTAAGTCATAGGAAGTGGGAAAGATAGTATTTACCTCTTTGATTCCTAGATGTCCTTTATTTATTTATTGATCTACCAATTTTGTTTATCTATGTTGGTTTCCTCTCTAAACCCCCATCAAGCTTAAACAAATACCCACAAGACCCTCCTTTGAGATGAATTTGTGCATTTTAGATAGGAAAAGTCCGGTGCCTCCTAAATTGCAGGTTCCCTATCGCTCGCCCGGAAAAAATCTACACCAAAAATGGCAAGAGAGGTCTTAAAATTGACAAAGAAATAGGACAAAAGGTCTTCAAATCGCCAAACTATTGGGACGAACGTCTTATAATCTCAAAAACTAAATGGGGATACACACGAGGGAGAAGGGGGACGTTTTTTCCACTATTTTCGTGATCATAAGATGCTTTGCCTCATTCAGGAGTCTTATTTGTTTTTCCTAGACGAGCGATACCGACCATTCATTTTAGGAAAAACCGGCTTTGGCTGGCAATATTTTGTATCGACTAATGTAAGAAAAAAACATTGAATGGAGTCTGGGGAGGCGAGTTATTTAGTCTAGGGATCAAACGAAAAATACATTGGTCGAAAATGTTAAAAACGATAAAACCCCTAAATTTGTAAAAACAAAATATCATCATAACCCCCCCAAGACGCTGACCAAGGTAGTGCATGTTGTTACTCCTTGAGATTGAGCTGAGCCAGGCCTTGATAATGTGATAATTGTAATACACACACTCACACACACACACAGGCACACCCATACACACACACACACACACACACACACACACACACACACACACACGCACATACAGCCGCGCTCATTCATTCTGATACCTGAATTGAATCACCTTAATAATGCTATACCTGATTATTGAATTTTGGAGGTTCTTTAAATCAATCAAAGCTTCAAAATGTATACAAATTAATTAACGCGACTCTACAATGAATATACGCGAATCTATTAGGAACATGTATAGTTAATATTAGTTATAACTATTGTATAAGACTTTTTATTCACCATTTTAAGTATATGAGTACCTGAAGTTGATGTATGTATGTATGTATGTATGTATGTATGTATACAGGACATCAAGCAACAACAGACCAACGATCCCTCCAAAACACTGATGATCAAGCGTCCAAACAGTAGTATAGAGTGTATGTATGTATGTGTGCATGTATGTATGTATGTGTGCATGTATGTATGTATATACACAGGCATATACCCCATTGCTGGGGGTGGCCGACTCGAGACAGAGCCCAAACAGAAACAACATTCAAGGGTTTTGATTCTCAGGGTCCGGGACGACTTTCACGTTCCCTCGCCCCTTTCTCTGTCTCGACGAATAGGATAATTTTACAAGGGGAGGAGGATTCCTAGCCCCCTGACCCCAGAAGGAAAAGTAGGACAGTAAAAGAGACAGACAGAAACGGATAAGGTTGGGTAGAGGATGCCAAACCTCACTCTGGATAGGACCATCCCTCACCCTCGGAAGTTGATAAAACAATTAATTAAGTAACATTTTCCTAATGTTGTGAAGTTGTATTTTGTTTTTGTTTGTTCATTGTTTTCTGTTGTGTTGTCCCTATTCGGGCTCTGTCTTGAGTCAGCCTTCCCCCCCCCCCCCTAAAAAAATAAGGAAAAATGGGGATTGGGCCTGAGTACATACATACATACATTTTCCTAACCACTAGAACAATATCTATAATAAAACGTAGATACCGAAAAATACGTGATAGTTCGGTAAACTATTAGAGGTTATCAGGAAGAAATATATATCAAGATGGTTTCCTGGAATCCCAATTTATCAGGTGACGTCAGCAGCCATCACCATGAGTACCTTTATAGGGAGAGTTCTGGGAGGGAGAGCACGGGCAGCCATCTTGATACCCAGTTTGTGTCTGTCTAGATCTCTATGTAATCAGAGTAGTTACATAGACATAGATTGATGGATAGTGATAAAGAAATAGAGCAAACTATTATCAAGTGAGCAGTTTAAGCTTGATTATGAAGCGTAGAAGCAATGACCTGGTATGGAAGATAGTGCGACCAGGAATAAAAATGGCTGCCACATAAGGCAGGTAGGCTACGCCACTCTCACCCACACACATATATACACATGCACTCACACACACCTTGTTACATAAAGCACATACACGTATACCCACCTACTAACAGGCAACCACACGATGTTTTGTAAGGTACCCTACTATCACACAAACAATACAAATATTCATCCATTCATCCACACCCACCCACACCGTTATACTGTGCGGGTGGGTGTGGATGAATGTATGTATAAATATACTCTATTATCACCCACACATTGTTATATAAAGGTACCCCACACAGCCACACCCACCCACACACAAATACACACTATTATTACACAGTCACCCACCCACACACTGTTATATAAAGGTACCCCATATCCACCCACACACACACATATACAGTCATACACCCACACACTGTTATATAAAGGCATCCCCTGTCCACCCCCCCACCCCCCCCCCTCCCCACACACACATACACACCCACACCAATTCTCTTTCTAATTTACATCAACGACATAGATGAGGGTCTCACCTGTACAATCTCAAAATTTGCTGACGATACAAAAATTGCAAATAGCGTACTCTCAAAAGATCACGTTGACGATATGCAACACAATCTAGATAAATTGTCACATTGGGCCCAAATTTGGCAAATGAGTTTCAATGCGGATAAATGTAAAGTACTACATATCGGATACCTAAATGAGAAAGCAAACTATTCGATGAATGGCACTCAGCTTAAGAATGTAAACAGAGAAACCGATCTGGGAGTAACAATATCGAGTAACCTAAAACCGAGTCAACAATGTTCAGAAGTTGTTAAGAAGGCAAACAAAATAATTGGCTTTATAGGCAGATCATTTGAGCATAAATCCAAAGACGTAATCCTAACCCTTTACAATTCCTTAGTCCGCCCTCTTCTGGAATACTGCGTTCAATGCTGGTGCCCTTATTACCAAAAAGACATAAACAAGCTAGAACGAGTTCAACGTAGAGTTACCAAAATGATACCTAGCCTAAAGAACAAACCATACGAAGAGCGTCTTAGAGAATTAAATCTATTTCCTTTAACCCAGCGCAGATTAAGAGGTGACTTAATTCAAGTGTTCAAAATCATCAAAGGCATCGACAATATGAACTGTAGTAAGTACTTCACTATCGACCAATCTAATTACACGCGGGGAAACGGTTGCAAAATTATTGGTAAATCTTTTAACTCACACGAATCTAAGAATTTCTTCTTCAATCGAGTTGTCAACTTGTGGAATGGGCTTCCCCGAGATGTTATAGACTGCAGCACCGTTGATTCATTTAAATTCCGGCTAGACAAATATCTCGCATCAAACCCGCGACTGACTGCGTTTGTAAATGAATAACTTTATTTTATCCCCCCTCAGTTACTAACCCATATGTCCCCTACTAACTTCCTAGTCCTGCCACGTTAGTGGCAGGGCAGTAGTTCCCTTTCCAATGTTCCCTTACCCACTCTAAACCACTGTTTGGACACTTGATCCTCAGTGTTTTGGAGGACAAGCAGCCTAGAAGGGGCACTAGACCTGTTGTTGCTTGATTTCCTTTGTACTCCTTTGTACACACAGGGAATTCCACCAATGTCAAGATAAGCCTGTATTTCAATGTTACGCCCACCACATCTATCATAATACATAGATTAACCCTTTCAATACGTAGAGATTTATTCTCACTTCCATTATTGCTAGAAAACATATATTTTCTCTCTCTCTCCAAGATCTTAGATGTAGAATTAGCATAAAATACTGATAATCTCCTTTCATCCCATCCTATCCGAAATTTGAATTAATTAAATTAAATATTGGGTATATTCAATAAATCAAATAACAAGATAACGACAGAATAATATTATATGAAGCAACAGACACATACAAACCACATTTTGACATGCTAAATACCTGGCTTTAAGGGGGGCGACCTGCTTTTGTTCTCTCAGTTTCTCTCTTTCTCTGGCTTGTATCCATTCAGCTTACTGTTTTAAGACGTATATCCCCATTCAGGCGTCGATTTCCTCCTGGCGAGCGACAGCGAGCCAGCATTGTATGGAGAAATCCGGCTTCGCCGGAACCATTTTTCTATCGACAAATTTAGCTTGCTGTCAAAAAAATATAACAACATATGCTGGCTTGCTGCCGCTCGCCAGGAAAGAAATCGACACCTGGATGGGGATAAAAGTCTTAAAACAGTAGGCTGAATGGGACCGAATAGATATCACCCAGAGAAAGAGGGAGAGAGAGAAAATAAACCCTACGAGGTGGGCCCCCTTAAGTTATCTCCGTTTCCACATAGCGATTTTGATAATTTAATTTGACTTTATATTGTCCTTGTCCCAATTTTGGTTTGTTTAGTTTGCAAGTTTTACATTTTAATTTACATAGATTAACGGACATTATGAAAGACTTAGGTGATATTATAATGGAGAGATAGAGAGAGATAACATAGGTTCCTCTTATCAGTACCTCCCTCTCTCTCTCTCTCTCTCTCTCTCTCTCTCTCTCTCTCTCTCTCCTATCTTTAACCGTTTCCCGTGCTCAAGTACTATTACGTTTTTTTGTTTTTTTTTAAGAGACAATGAACGTATGAAGGAAAAACACAGATAACACAAAAAGGTCCATGTGCCTAAAGGCATTCTCCATTCATAAAATGTTTGTAACAACTGGATTTAAACTTTTGTAGATTGTAAGTTTGTGGAAAGCAACTCGAGGGAAGTGAATTCCAAAGAGTAGTAGTTCTAGGGATAAATTAATTTTGATGAGCAGAAGTTCTGCATTTTGGAGGAGAAAGTGTAAATTCATGGGCGCTCTCAGCTGCCCTAGTTCTATGGGGAAAGATGTGGAGAGGCGGCACAATTGAAGCAAGTTCCTTGGAACAATTGCTGTGAAAATATCTGTAGAATAATGCAAGGTATGCAACGTTTCTTCGTATAGATAATGTAGGAAGGTCCTGTGTGATTGCAGGGTTATTGATTAATCTAATAGCTTTATTTTGAATTTTGTCCAACTGCCTCAATGCAACCACTCCACTTCCACTCCACAGAGGTGAACAGTAATCCATCTGAGAACGCACATGACTTTTATATATTACGGCCAACTGCTCGTCAGTGAAGAATTCTCGAACTCTGTACAGGAGTCCCAGTTTTTTAGAGGCATTCTTAGCAATGCTTTTAACATAATGTGTCCAGCTCAAGTTAGTAGTTAATGTTACTCCGAGAATGTCAATACTAGGGGAAGTGGGAATATTTACATCATTAAAAAATATATGGGAGTCAGTGAGATTCTGTCGGTTAGAAAATTGAATGTACTTGGTTTTCTGTGCATTAAAGGAAACTAGATTCTTTTGTCCCCATTCATTAATTCTAGAAAGGTCCTGGTTCAGAGAAATTGCAGTGTTTATTTTTGAATTTATAAGATCGGGTTGGGTGAAAGAATTGGTAAATGTGAAGGAACTGTGGAGTGTTGAGTCATCTGCGTAGGAATTTATTGGATTATGAGTGGTAGATATGAGATCATTGATATGAATGAGGAACAGAGTTGGGGCCAAAACTGATCCCTGGGGAACACCATCATTTATTGAGTGAAATTGAGAATAAAGGCCATCTACCATTACACGTATTTTTCTGTTATGAAGATAAGAAGAAATTAGTGGAACTAATGATGCAAGGCCGTAGTGTGACATCTTCGACAATAAGGATTGATGCCAGACTCTATCAAATGCCATATCATATCCCTTTCCTCTCTCTCTCTCTCACACACTGTCTCTCTCTCTCTCTCTCTCTCACTCTTTTACTCACTCACTCTCACTTACACACGCTCACCAACCCACTCTCTCTCTCTCTCTCTCACTCTTTTACTCACACACGCACACCAACATACACTCTGTCTCTGGCTAACTCATTCTCACACTCACACACACTCAGCCTCACTCACACACTCTCCCACCCTCTATTTACCTACAATTAATCGACCCAAAATAGCTTCAATCCAAACACCATTTACGAGTTGAACAGAAATATGTGTTCAAATGTAACAAACATAACACAAATACTAAACATGATACAATTGTTTCGATCGTTTACGTGTTCAAAGTAGCACACTTGATCGATCGAAACACCTTTCATGTGTTGGTGGTGTAATGGCTTAGATGCTTATGTTCTGGGTGTGGTGTCCCGAGTTGGAATCCCAGGAGGACCATATACTTTCATTAGTCTATTCAAGTGCATTGGGGTTTGTAGTTAATTATTAATGTTAAGAACGGGGTGTTACTTAATATGTATAATTTTTCTGCTACTTTTGAACACACAGTTGTCACAGTACAGTAGCCTTGGACAATGGTGTGGCATAGTTGTTGTTGTTGTTGTTGTTGTTCCCCAAGCTGCCTGGCCGAACAGCCCCAAGGCCCCGAGCAAGGCCAAGGCCATAAACGAGCGCCCCCACAGAACCTTCCGTGCCGACCACAGTAAAGCCTGGGTGACCGAAGCCACTCCATGGCAGGGAGCTGAGGAGGGTGCGGAAACGCCCGGGAAACCAAAGCCTCACCCAGGGCCCTGTGCCCCTCAGCAATTATGAAGAGAAAGTTGAGGGGCAAAGGAAAAATGTGACGCTTTAGCTTCCAATCTTGGTAGATTGGGAGGTCAATCCACGGAAGAGACGCCGTCACTTGAGATCTAGAAAATATATAAGTAAAAGGAACAGTCAGAGTAAGCTATGGGTATGGCAGAGATCGCTCAGTTCTCACTCTGATAGACCAGCCCATCACCAATGGTGTGGCATAGTTTAGTAACCTCATGTATACCCCCCATGAGGCCCCCCCCCCCCCCCACCCACACTGACATCCTATTTACCCCCCCCCCCAACCTATCTATCCTCCAGTCTCAGAAAGTGAATGTGGGTCAGGGAAACCAGTCTAAAAGTCATACACACACACATATACACACACACACACACACAAACGCATGTTATGATTGTTATCACAGTCTCTGAAACACTTGCTAATCCCTCCTGCATACACACACACACACACACACACACCTGTATTTGTGATATATACTACACACATGCACACATGGCTATATTATGAGGCAGTTTAAATATGGTAATATGGTCAATTCTATAATGTTGTAACGACCCCTCATTCATTATGCTATCCAATTATTGTCTCTAGCTCTCAGTCAAGATAAGGAGTGAATAGAAAGCTTCCAAGGTTGGGCTAACAATGTACTGCATTAATTAGGAGAATGAAATATGAACTATGGATGAAGGCGGTGCTGGTTGGGAGGAGGGGCGTCGACTGACTGGGGACAGAGGAACATGGGGGCGTTTCGTTCGTGCCCACCTCTTCAGGGACCACGGCGTCAGGCAATAGATAGATAGATAAAACTATGAAGATATGCTGAGAGCTCTCGATCTGTTTTCGTTGGAAACGAGTCAGGTCGAGGTAGGCTCATTGAACTCATTAACCCCTTCAGTGCCGGTGACGTCCTTTGCATTATATTCTGACACCTATTTAGCGGTTTTATTCAGCTTAGGAAGGACGTCTACCAATTAATAGGCTACAAACTCTCTCCATTAATTCTTTTACCTACCACATAACCTTCCTAAGCTTCATAAAATAGTCTAAATGTAGCTGAAAATATATATCAAAGAGACGTCCCCGGTAATGAAGGGGTTAAATTAACAAATGGGTTTGATGACGTGGATTATATCACAAAGCTTATCCTTACAATGAATACAACACGTAACAATGATTGGAAGTTCAGGTTGATTAGATTTAGCACTAGTATAATATGGACACTTCACATAATCATAATATATGTTATACCTGGACAAATGTTTACTCAGAAGTTGTAATTAGTTCTTCAGTAGAACAGTTTGACCCTTTCAGTACCGGTGACGCCCTTTTCGTCATATTCTGGCAACTACTAGACGATTTAATTCAGCTTAGGAATAATTGAGATAGTGTGTGGCCTTTTAATTGAGATAGTGTGTGGCCTTTTAATTGAGATAGTGTGTGGCATTTTAATTGAGATAGTGTGTGGCCTTTTAATTGAGATAGTATGTGGCCTTATAATTGAGATAGTGTGTGGCCTTTTAATTGAGATAGTGTGTGGCATTTTAATTGAGATAGTGTGTGGCCTTTTAATTGAGATAGTGTGTGGCATTTTAATTGAGATAGTGTGTGGCCTTTTAATTGAGATAGTGTGGGGCCTTATAATTGAGATAGTGTGTGGCCTTTTAATTGAGATAGTGTGTGGCCTTTTAATTGAGATAGTGTGAGGCCTTTTAATTGAGATAGTGTGAGGCCTTTTAATTGAGATAGTGTGAGGCCTTTTAATTGAGATAGTGTGAGGCCTTTTAATTGAGATAGTGTGAGGCCTTTTAATTGAGATAGTGTGAGGCCTTTTAATTGAGATAGTGTGAGGCCTTTTAATTGAGATAGTGTGTGGCCTTTTAATTGAGATAGTGTGAGGCCTTTTAATTGAGATAGTATGAGGCCTTTTAATTGAGATAGTGTGAGGCCTTTTAATTGAGATAGTGTGAGGCCTTTTAATTGAGATAGTGTGAGGCCTTTTAATTGAGATAGTGTGAGGCCTTTTAATTGAGATAGTGTGAGGCCTTTTAATTGAGATAGTGTGAGACCTTTTAATTGAGATAGTGTGAGGCCTTTTAATTGAGATAGTGTGTGGCCTTTTAATTGAGATAGTGTGAGGCCTTTTAATTGAGATAGTGTGAGGCCTTTTAATTGAGATAGTGTGAGGCCTTTTAATTGAGATAGTGTGAGGCCTTTTAATTGAGATAGTGTGAGGCCTTTTAATTGAGATAGTGTGAGGCCTTTTAATTGAGATAGTGTGAGGCCTTTTAATTGAGATAGTGTGAGGCCTTTTAATTGAGATAGTGTGAGACCTTTTAATTGAGATAGTGTGTGGCCTTTTAATTGAGATAGTGTGAGACCTTTTAATTGAGATAGTGTTAGGCCTTTTAATTGAGATAGTGTGAGGCCTTTTAATTGAGATAGTGTGAGGCCTTTTAATTGAGATAGTGTGTGGCCTTTTAATTGAGATAGTGTGAGGCCTTTTAATTGAGATAGTGTGAGGCCTTTTAATTGAGATAGTGTGTGGCATTTTAATTGAGATAGTGTGTGGCCTTTTAATTGTGAGAAGTCCTCCCGAATCTGAATACAAACATCTAATAGTTGCCAGAATAGAATGGAAATAACGTCAGCAATACTGAAGGGGTTAAGCAAAGAGTAGACAGTATTGTACCCACTTTGTAGAGAGTACTGCAATATTCAGTCTCTCTCTCTCTCTCTCTCTCTCTCTCTCTCTCTCTCTCTCTGTTAATTTTTGTTTTATCATCCTATGTCTTGTATTCCTTTTCCGTGTCCTTATATTGGCCTGAGAGTACTAACATTATCTCCCCGGAATGGACCGCAAGTTGTATTATATATTAACTATTCCTTGAAACACACACTCAAAAGCACACACACACACAGGCAGACAGAAAAACACACACATACACACAAACGCAGTCTAGCTCAAATACATACACAGATATACAGATACACACACGCACATACACATACTCACACACGAACACAGCCTAGCACAAACACATATACACACCCACACACACACACACACAATCCGCCATAATCACTCTACCAGCCCTTTAGTCACACATACCCATACTCTCTCTCTCTCTCTCTCCCTCATATACACAGGCAGTGATACACACCCACGTATATGCACGCACGCACACACACACACCCACACCAAATCACCACACCATAATTACATTCATTCACAGAAAGTCGTTCATGGTTAAACAAACACACACACACACACACACTCTCTCACACTTACACGCGCTCACTCTCTCTCTCTCTCTCTCTCACTTACATTCACACACGCATACACGTTCACACTTTCTCACACTTACCTACACATTTACTCACATCGACTTTCCCTCATCCTATGACTTAAACTGCTTCAAACTCCGTGTGGCCAGACATTTTGACTCTAACGTACCTTACATTTGGCTCTCTGTCACTCTTTCAACTTTTGGGGGACACTTGTTACAAGTAGCTCTGCCTTTTGTCTCCTTCATACACATAGAGATAAAAACAAAACATCGCTGATAGTCTGTAAGTGATTCATAGTTTAACATTTACATACACACACACACACACACATACACTGCAAGTCATTCAAGGTTTAAACATTCACACACACACACACACACACACACACACACACTTTTCCTCTTAGATATTACAAACATAATACCTGAATTGACCACTTGCGAGTTTCAAACTATAAGGAAGTTGGAGCCGTGAACATCAACATTAAACAGAAATGCAATAATAATGTACGTTTCTGATGGATAAATGGTATGTTGAATTGGGTTTTATGTATTTATATATGTACTACGACCGTATTTTAGCTGTACATTCTGTTAAATATCGTTGTCTACAGCTCCAACTTCCTTATAGAACGAAACTCGCAAGTCGGCAATTAGAAAGACTAAATGTGAATAAACAAAGGGAAAACAGACAGAGAACAATGGCAGACAAAGGACATATCAACAAATACACAAACTTATAAACACATAAAACGATCAAAATAAAAAACAATCAAAATAAAACAATCAAAATAAAAAACAAAATACAAATAACCAAACACACACAGATACACATATAAAACAAATAAACCAAAGACAGATAAACAGATAAAACAAAACAAAATACAGTTAAACAATAAAACTAACACGATCAAATAAACAAAAGACAGATAAAGACGATAAATAAAGAAAAACAGAGAACCCAAGGACAGATAAACAGATACAAAACAAAACAAAGACCCGTAAACAATAAACAAACAAAGACAGATAAGCAAGACAGGTAAGCTAATAAACAAACAAGAGCAAATATACAAGACAAAACAAAAGCAGGTAAACAAATAAAAACAGCTGAATAAAATCGTCTAATAGTTGCCAGAATAGGATAAAAAGGACGTCACCGGTACTGAAGGGGTTAATTTATGAAGGACTTCCGTTACAAGGACACGGAAAAAGAATATCCGAGAGAGAAAGAGAGATTTGTACATAGATTTACATAGATACACTGGCTACACAAACCTTAAGATCCAAACGAGGTGGTCAGGAGAGAAAACAGAGAGAGAGAGAGAGAGAGAGACAAAAAATTACATATATTTACATAAATACACTGGCTACACAGACCTTAAGATCCAAACGTGGTGGTCAGGAGAGCAAAGAGAGAGAGAAAACAAATTACATATATTTACATAGATACACTGGCTACACAGACCTTACGATCCAAACGAGGTGGTCAGGAGAGAGAGAGAGAGAATTACACGAGATACTTGACCCATTTTTACATTTGTAGTTACATTTTTGTAGTTGGGTCCCTGGTCCCGTGCTGTTAATTAACCTGTACAGTACCAGTGATGTCCTTTTCATTATATTCTGCAAACTATTTTACAATTATATTCAGCTTAGGAAGGACGTCTACCCATTAAAAAGGCTACATACTATCTCAATGAATCCTTTTAGCCATCATATATCCTCCTTAAGCTTCATAAAACCGTCTAAATGAAGCTATGATTAAATAAAAGAGACGTCGCTGGTACAGAAGAGGTTAAGAAGGAGGAACAATGGAACAAACAAAAGACGCTCACTATATATTCTCTCTCTCTCTCTCCTTCTGTGGGTCTCTTGCTCTCTTTCTACCTTACGATCCCACCTCTCACTCTCACTCACTCTCACTCTCTCTCTCTCTCTTTCACACACACACGCACTTTGCTGGAATTTTTCCATGAAATGCTGAGAGATTTTCAAAATACTTTTGACAGAATGCCTCATTGCAGGCTAATGTCAAAAGTGAGTACAGATGTTACATATTGGATTGCAAGTTGGCTAACAGGTAGACAACAACTAGTGGTAATCAATGGTGTTTCTTCTGAGTAAACTACTGTACAAGCACTTCTGTAGTTCCACAGGGATCTGTGCTTGGCTCACTTCTGTTTATTATATAAGTCAATGACATCGATATTGGTCTGTTAAGTGTGATCTCCAAGTTTGCAGATGGAGATGCCACTAAGCTTGGAAAAGTGCAAGGTGAATAGGTGATGCATATACAGGTATTGGCTAAGAAACCCCCAAGTCAGGCTATTCACTATTGGAAATGCCTCTGGAAGTGACTGACTTGGAAAAGGATTTGGGAGTTCTGATTAGCAGTAACCTAAAGATTTCCAAGCAGTGCATTGAAGTAGAGAAGAAAGCTCAGAAATTATTGGGCTATATTAAGAGGCAATTTAAGTATATAAATAAGGAAATAGTCCTCACACTTTGCAACGCTCTGATACGGCCTCTCCTGGATCGATAAGAAGACTGAGCTATGAGGATCGGTTGAGAGCTCTTGATTTCACTCATTGAAGTTCTAAAAATAATTAATGGGTTTGACAATGTGGATTATAGCACAATGTTTAGGTTGAATATGAATACAACACGCAACCATGGCTGGAAGTTAGAATTATAAAGGTTTAGTACTATAAAGGTAGCGCCAGCGAACTTGACAATAATCTTGACCCCTTAACTTCTTATAACTCGAAATGCATGAAAGCAATCGGGCTGACGTTTCTAGCATTTGGGAAGAGTCCACCAGGAAATAGGTGTGGATATTTACAGCCAGTTTGCTCTAGGCCCTTTTGAGTTACAGAGAGGTCAGGGATCAAGATTACTGTAAAGTTCGTTGGCGCTACCTATAGTATCTGTGAAAAGTGTTTCACATATATGATTAGTTCTACAGGTCTCCCTCGATTTACGACTGGGTTACGTTCCTGAAAACACGATCTTAAATAGAAAACACGATCTTAAATAGAAAACACGATCTTAAATAGAAAACACGATCTTAAATAGAAAACACGATCTTAAATAGAAAACACGATCTTAAATAGAAAACACGATCTTAAATAGAAAACACGATCTTAAATAGAAAAATCCTATAGCAAACCCTAAAATTAATGGGGTAAATGGGGATGCGTTCTCGGACCAGCCAAAACTCGAAACCCAAACACATAAAAACCTATAATAATCGGATCCTGTACCTGGAACAACATTTCCTCAGAAGTTGTAAACAGTTCTTCAGTAGAGCAGTTAACAAAAACAGAGTAGATAGTATTTTGAACACTCTGTAATGAGTGTAGTGCACTAATACCATTTCGAGTATCTCCCCAGAATCGACCGCAATGTCTTTGAAGTACTAATTATGCTTTGTAATTCCTTGTAACTCTCTCTCTCTCTCTCTCTCTGGGTCTCTTTCTCTCTTTCTACCTTACGACCCCACCTCTCTCTCTTTCTCTCTCTCTCTCTCTCTCTCTCTCTCTCTCTCTCTCTCTCTCCCTTTTGACAGTGGGTACATTAATTTTTTCCCATTTTTATCCTTCTAAGAGTTCTGGGTTCTGCTATCTTTACTAGAATTCAATCCTGACCCCCTCTCTTGGATCGTCGGGTCTGTGTGGTCCGTGTGTCTATGTAACTATATGTAATATACGAGACCTACTGTAGGAAGGAAGGTGTCATTGGCCTCTCTCTCTCTCTTCCCCTCTCTCACTCATCCCAGTCCTCGCTCATTCTCTCTTCCTGTCTGAGTGTCTGTCTGCTTCTCTCGCTCTCGCTCTCTCTCTCTCATTCAAAAAGGCTATGTGGGAATTATAAGGGTAAATGCTATCTCCATTAACCCTCTGACTTCATATGCCCTTCCTAATCTGAATAATATCTACTAAAATACGTCTTAGGTTCTCAAGGGGGTTCATTATACTTTCTATCCTTATATTTGATGAGGTAATTACTATCAATATAATTTCATAATGATATATTATTAAGGGACGTATTTATTTGCTCATACAGTATATACATCTTTATATTATTCTTTTTAGTTTCCTCCCTAGGCCTCCATCAAGCTTAAAAGAACACCCACTAGACCACTCTTCAAGATAAATTTGTAAATTTTTCGGTAGAAGAATGTCCCGGCCGAAGGCCGGTTCCATTTGAAATTACAGGTTCGCTATCGCTCGCCAGGAAAAAAATCGACACCTAAATGGCACGATAGGTTTTAAAATTGACAAGGAAATGGGGCGAAAGGTTTTAAAATGGCCAAACTAATGGGCCAAACGTCTTAAAATCTCAAAACTAATGGGGCAAAACTCGAGGGAGAAGGTGGATCACAAAAACGACCCATACCCTCTTAATATCACTTTAATGACTTTCTATCCATATATTAAATGGGTTTATTACTACCATAACATATCTTTATTAGGCCGGTATCACACGAGCGCTTTTTCCCTCAACATTTATCCTCAACACTGGTCTGGCAGCTTATGAGGTCAACATTTAACACTTTTCGGTCACCTAAATTCATCTATCATCAGTCTAGTTTCCGGTACCAGGGCAAAATATTCCAGAAATGTTGCCAGAAAAATGTTGATCATCGAATGTTGACTATAAAAGCTCTCGTGTGATACCGGCTTTGGGGTATTATTTTAAATGTGAAATTGTGAATGAATGAGACAAAAGGCAAAGCTGGCTGTAACAAGTGTCTCTTCCCAAAGTTGGTAACCAGATGAAAAATGACGTCATCGTCCTAAAGGGTTAATATACATGGGTTTATTATTCGTATGGACATTTTAACGACCTCTTTCATACCTATATATATAAACAACGGCAGTATCAAATTAAAACATGGCCACTTTGATGAAAAGTTACGTCATCTTGCTGAAAGCTCTAATATCAATAGGTTTATTATTCGTATGGACACCTCAAATGCCTCTTTCGTACCTATATGTATTTACAGTGCACTAAACCACGGCGGTATGGAATTAAAACATGTCCACTTGTATGTCAGGTGTGGGGTTCGAACCCACGCACTCTCACGAGTACCAGAGCTTAAGTCTGGCGCCTTAGACCACTCGGCCAACCTGACTCATAGGAAAGAGGAGATCATGAGCTTTAGTAATGGTAAGACTTTATTAATAAATATATATAATACAAAATTATATAATATATTTTATATATATATATATATATATATATATATATATATATATATATATATATATATATATATATATATATATATATATATATAATTGTTTGTTCTATCATTAAAAGTGAGAAAGAAAAAGTTTGGGGGAGGAAGACAAAATAGGAAAAATATAACAAACAACAATATTATGTAGCTACATATTGAGTCGGGGATATACAATTAGTATGGGGTAAAACGTCTTAGGATCTCTAAATTAATGGGACGAAACTGGGGAGGGGGGGAGGCAGAAAGATCCCCCTCAGACCAAATAGAGTTAAGCCGTATGAAATCGTCAAATTAGATAAATTTCGTTTCAGAAAAGATATAGGCAAATATTGGTTTGGTAACAGAGTTGTAGATAGGTGGAATAGGCTACCAAGTGCTATAGTGGGATCAAGAACGATAGATAGCTTTACGATAAAAATAGATAGGCATATGGACGAGATGGGTTGGGTGTGAGGGGGATCTGCCGGGTGTAGGTCAATCGGCCCTCTGCAGACCCCCATTTTTTAATGTTGACCTCTGACCGTTTTGGTGAGGTCGGTCCTCATGGTGTTAGTGAGTTGGGCCTATAATTAGGCCTTAATATTAGGGTTAGGTGTGAGAGGGATCTGCCTTGTGTGGGCCAATCGGCTTTCTTCAGACTCCCATTTTCTTATGTTCTTAAATCATCACCAGAACAGAATTATGCTGTGTTTTGATAGTATATTCTGGCTATCATTAGATGATTATATACAGCTTAGGAAAGATCTGTGGAAATTGAAAGGGTAAAGGCTATCTCAATTAACCTTCTGACTTCCATATATAAACCCTTCCTGATCTAACTAAAATCGTCTAATAATAGCCAGAAAACAGCGAAGGAATGCGTCATCGTATCTGTTAAGGGTTAAGTAATAATTATCTGGTTCAACTTACTTGTTAATTATTGAATAAGTAACATATAACTATTTACAGAATTTGTTAAATATTCAACAATTAGCTAACAAATAAGAAAGAATATATTTCGCGAGTTTCAAATAACTAATAAATATATTACTAATACTAAGACTTATTACTTGATTTCAGTATATTTTAAGAATTGGATGGTCCAGAGCAATTGGAGAACTGAGCTGAGCTGAAGAAACTCAAGATCGTGTTATGGAAGAATTCCTGATTGATTTCTGGGTTGAACCCCTCATGGCAACGACGGATCATTTCATCCGAGATCAACTTATCTATTTCATGGAGTTGATCCTTACTTAACGCATATGTGCAGGATCCTAGAGTTATTTCTACATCAAAGGATCCTGTATCGCTTGTTGATAGCTTGATCCTAGAGTCAAAGTTATGTTCAACCCTTCCCCCGTGGATGTCAAAATCAATTGACGATTCGTTGCGATGGAACGAAACCTCCGGGTTGGACTGACCGCTTCCAGATGGGTCAAGGGATGAGGGTTCAGTTGTTTCCTCTGAGGTGCGTGAAGAGAAAACAATCAATAGGTGAACGGCCTGAGCTTTATGTACTTGCAAAGTTAACTCATACTCATAAGTATGTGCCATACATTGAGGGTTAATGTCAACATTTGTAACTGTGTTGTGACGGAGGACGATCACCTCAACACCTTGTATGACGGTAGTCGTATAGCACAGTGACTCAGGTCGACCTGACGGGGACGAAGACTCTAGACGACACTTCTTCTTATCGGTTGAGATGGGTGATGGGTCGGTTGAGATGGGTGATGGGTTGGTTGAGATGGGTGATGGGTCGGTCAAGATGGGTGACGGGTCGGTTGAGATGGGTGATGGGTCGGTTGAGATGGGTGATGGGTCGGTTGAGATGGGTGATGGGTCGGTCAAAATGGGTGATGGGTCGGTTGAGATGGGTGAAGGGTCGGTCAAAATGGGTGATGGGTCGGTTGCGATGGGTGATGGGTCGGTCGAGATGGGTGATGGGTCGGTTGAGATGGGTGATGGGTCGGTTGAGATGGGTGATTGGTCGGTCAAGATGGGTGATGGGTCGGTATGGGCATGTGATGGAAAGGCTTTGACACCATGTTCCACAGGTGGCATGGCCCTGCGGGTTGGTTGTTTTATGTTCACTCTGTTGAACAACACATACAACCCTGCCAGTACTGCAGTCACCACCACCACTACCCACACCCAGGTGTTCTGGTATTTATATTCTACCCGTCCAATATTCTTGGACTTCCACTCATCCGCACATTTTTGAAACTCCAGATACCTTAAGTGAGACACGAAGGGGAAACAGGAACAGACTTTCAAGAAGGATCCACACTTTCCCTCCAAGCTAGTATCATCAGGCCTATTGAAGTTTGTCAGCAGTGAACCAATAAAGGACACCGGAGCCCTCTCCTCCTGGGCCTCATGTATTCTCCTTTTGCTTTCATCACTTTCGCGCCACCATCCGCTGATCCAGATGAAGACCAGCGCGATGATCAGCAAGATGATTTTTCCAATGTTCATTTTAAATCTGGTGCTTAATAGGATTATATAAGCTGCTATTATAATAGCCTAATATATAGTATTGTGTAAGTTCACAATTATCTTCAGCTGT
Source organism: Paralithodes platypus (assembly GCA_032716605.1). Lineage (NCBI taxonomy): Eukaryota > Metazoa > Arthropoda > Malacostraca > Decapoda > Lithodidae > Paralithodes > Paralithodes platypus. Next base: position 1,286,621 of record CM064525.1, read on the forward strand.
CTCACCTGATCGTATTGTAAACGCAGCGGCGAGTGAAATGCTGGTTATTACTTTGAAGACCTGGAACAAATTGAATTCAAGTGAAATGTCCGTCAGTCTCCTGCTAAAATATCAGTTTTCTATCAATATGTAAGAGAAAACAATATTTAATAATAATAAAAGCAATAATAATATTTATAATAATAATAGTAATAATAATAATAATAATAATAATAATAATAATAATAATAATAATTATTATTATTATTAAAAATATCCGTTCATTTCAGTTCAGTTGATTTGCAGGAGTTATCCATTAAAAGTTTTATATGTTCGTTTTCTGTCAATCAACAAGTTTAAGAGAAAATTAGATTTCATGAGTGACTCTGCTATTTTTATCCGGCCTGAAGGCTATGAATAATCGAGCATAATGTAGATCATCCCTCTTAACTAATATATTATGCAACTTAATTATTTGATATTTTGTAATTGCCCCCAAAACGAATTTGATTTAATTAATCGAATTTATTCTAGTTTATTGTAGGTAAATCTGGAGAGTCCGAACCTGAGCGGTGATACGATGTTGATAATATTGATAGGCTACTCTTTACAAAACCTTTATGACCTACGTTAGTTTAGGGTAGTTATATTTGTCAGGCTACACAATCTAGTATTTAGTGTTTGTTTTTGTTTTTTATATGGATGAGGGAGACAGAAGACAAAACTTATTATTATTATTATTATTATTATTATAACTGCTTGTGACGAGTGCCTCCCCAAAAGTTGAACGAGTGACAGGGGCAAAATCAAGGAATGTTCGAGCCATAATGCCTGGACACACGGAGCTTAAAGCAATTTAATGCATAAAATCGCCTAATGATGGCTATATTAAACTGTCAAAATGCATTAAAAAGTTAACCCCTTATGTACCGGCGACCTTGATACCTTTTGATGTGTTCGCCGCTCTTCTAGCGGCACCAAGGAGCGCGACGCCCCTCGTTATGGGTGGTGATTTGGTGCAGTAGACTGTTTGAAGCAACAGCTCGCTCCCTTGCGAGGATGGGCTCGTCTGGCACTTTTTGCAGTTCGACATCTAGGGCTCTCTTGAAGTTGTCTAACGAGATGTCCCTCATGTCTCTTACTCGCCGTGGGAGTTTGTTGAAGAGACGTGGGCCTCTGTGTGATAACCAGCCCTCTCGCAGAGAGCCCATAGCACCCCTGTTATTCATCCGGGGGATTTCGCATTCCCAGCCTCTCCTATCACTGAATTTCATGACTATTGGAGTATGTAGGTTTGGTACTAAACCCTCTTTGATTTTCCATGTGTATATTATTAGGTAACGTTCTCTTCTACGTTCCAGTGAGTACAGATTCAGTGCTCTTAAACGCTCCCAATAGTGTAGATGTTTTATCGAACTTATATGCGAAGTGAAATTTCTTTGTACACTCTCTACGTCATTTATTTCACCTGCTTTGTATAGGGATGTTAATACGCTACAGTATTCAAGCCGCGGTAGCACTAGAGATTTGAAGAGCGTTATCATAGGCAATTCACCGCGTGTTTCAAAAGTACGCAGAATCCAACCCGTTAGACGTTTCGCAGCCGCCACTTTGACCTGGTTATGTACTTTGAAACTCTTTATTTTTTCTCTTTATTTTTATTTTTGATACTATTAGACGATTCTATTCAGTTTAAAAAGGGCCTCCGGCAATTAACAGGTTTCGAACTATCTCATTTAACCCTTTTTACTGCCACAGATCCTTGTTAAGCTGCACAAAATCGTCTAAACATAGCTAGAATCAAATGAAAAAGACGTGACCGGTATCGAAGGGGTTAATAGCGATGTTTACACCTCCAACTTCCTTATAGCCTAAAACTCGCAAGTGGTCAATTTACGTCAGCAGCAACAAACAAACAAACAAACAGACACTAACATTACCCACAATACTCTGTGTGGGGAGGCTTCATAAATATCACCAGAGAGAGCTTTAACCCTATTTGGTCCGTGGGGGGATCTTTTTGGAACCACCCCCCTATTTCGATCCATTAGTTATGAGATTTTATGAAGTTTCAACCCATTAGTTTGGCGATAATAAGACGCTTCATCCGATTCAAGTGTCGATTTTTATCTGGGCAAGTGATAGCGAGCCTGCAACTTATAATAAATCGGACTTCGGCCGTTACACTTTTCCATCGAAAAATGTACAAATTATGCTTGAAGGGGGTCTGGGAAGGTATTTTTTAGTTTGAAGGAAGTCTATGAAGGATTTTTGATAGCCTAGGAGAGAAACTATAATACACTCCTCGAAAATGGCAAAAACAAGCACAATCCTCAATATTAATTAAACAAAATATCATAATAATCCCAAAGAAATCAAACCAGATGGTGATAAAATGAAAGTGATTGATAAATATATTTGTGTACCCCCTCACATCCGTCCTAGTGATGACATGTGGTTGTGTTGACAGCTGGGACCTCTATCTTTAAGTCCCCCCTCCACATCCTTGTTTTCTATCATATCATTCACTCTCAAACTCGCTCTCGCTCGCGCTCTCTCTTTCTCTCACACCCTGGTTCCCGTTGGTGTCCTTCCTATCACACCTCAGCTGGTTAGGTGATCATTTCTCTACCCCACCTTTTTACTCCTCTCTCTCTCTCTCTCTCTCTCTACTACTTTGCTGTCCTATTCTTCTACTATAATATTCCCTGTCTAGTAATATTAAGGCCGGACCATCAAGTAGAGACCACAAGGTCTGTGTGGTCTGAGTATCTGTGTAACTATGTAACTATCTCTCTCTTCTCTGTGAGTGTGATTGCATGTGTGTGTGTGTGTGTGTGTGTGTGTGTGTGTGTGTGTGTGAGTGTGTGTGTGCGTGAGAGAGAGAGAGAGAGAGTGTTTGTGTGTGTGAGAGAGAGAGTGTATGTGTGTGTGAGAGAGAGTGTGTGTGTGTGCGTGTGAGAGAGAGAGAGTGAAAGTGTGTATGGTTTATCACCAATAATGCTAGAGGCCATGATAGGATCTTGTTCAATCATTATTATTTACTTTAGACGCCACCAGAGACCCTATAGTAACACAGATCGGCCAACCTTTGCCATCTTGGTGCCCCCCTTGAAAATGCGGGTGGGACATTCCGCGCTGTCCGCTCACCTCCACAAGCTGGGTTTAGTACAGGTTCCGGACTGCAGGTGGTGCGGACAACCTGAGACGATTGTACATGTGCTGGCCCACTGCCCACACTTCTACTCCCATTGCCTTCATCTACGGGACCGCCTACGCCTCTTGGGAGTCCATGACGTCACGTTATCAACGCTATCGGGCGGCTGGGGCCTGTCAGACGCAGCCAGAGGGGATGTCATCCATCAGCTCTGCAAGTTTTTCGGGATACGGGCTTGTCTCCTGTATGTAAAGTGACGAATCTCTTGCTCGCCATAGGACAGGGTAATTAACGGGTGGAACCACTGCCTGCATCGCCCTTAAAAGCAACCAAGACCAAGACCAATATTATCAAGATTTAATTTTTGTCCCTTCGATGCCTAAAGACCCTTCCCAAGCTGGATAAAATAGTCTGGCGGTAGAATAAATAGAGAAAATATATGCCTGTATAATGAACGAATGTGTCTTGGTTTACGGAAAGGGCTCAAACCATAGTCTATATTGGTCCTGGTTAACGTCTTTTTAATTTTATTCTAGCTATATTTAGACTATTTTATGCAGCTTAAGAAGGATCTGTGGTAGTAAGAAGCGCTAGGCGAGATAGTTCCAAGCCTGTTAATTGCTGGAGGCCCTTTTAAACTTCACAAAAATCATCTAAATATAGCTAGAATAAAATTAATAAGACGTCGCCGGTACAGAAGGGGTTAAAACGATATCCTGCACAATCTCCGGAGCGGATCTGAGCCCCGCGGTAAAGCAGCGGCGATATACCCAGGAATTACCCATGGTTTATAGAACGGCTGGAGGGAGATGTACACAAAGATTGCCTACCAGGGATGTGGTTGTTTGTAATACTGTATATTAGTTGAAGGCTGGAAAAGGACCTATGTTATTGAGAGGCTTTATTGAGATCGTATTTTAAACCCCTTTGAGTCATAGAGGTAGATTATAAACTAAAGAAAATCGTGTAATGGTAACCAGAATATGATGAAAAATACGCAATGGTGGTGAAGGGGTCAAACATTGTGATACGGATGATGTTGGTAAAAGCTAGCAAAACATACGTTACACAATATCACTATCTAAAGATCAGCTTATGTTTAGTTGATTCGGTATCGTTCTCGACATCCTATGCCCTGTTCCAAATATGTCGAACAAAACTATTGAACATTACTCTATATTTCTCACATTCGACTAGAGTAATCGAGCTAATATTTCTACCAATTAGGAAGGATCAACCAGGGAATAGGTGTGGAAATTGACAGCCCATTTGCTCTAGCCCTTTTTGAGTTCCAGAGGTTAAGGGTCACGATGTCTGTCCTATCTATTTGGAACAGGGTATAGTAGGAAAGACTGCCTGTCTATGTCTATGTCTGGGCTCGAACCTAGGCTACTTAACCCCTTATGTACCGGCACCGTCCCTTTAAATTTATTCTGCCTACTATTAGACGATTTTATTTAGTATAAAATGGGCCTCCAACAATTAACAGGCTTTGAACTATCTCATTTAACCAGTTTTACTACCACATATCCTTCCTAAAACTGCACATAATCCTCTAAATATGGCAAGAATAAAATTTAAAAGACGTCGCCGGTAAAGACATATGTGGGTATATTGTAATGCAAGTAATGGTTGTTCTTCTTTAAATCTAAAATGGCTTACTTAAGAATGGAAAAGGGGTGGGACTTTCAATCTGTTTTTATTATTTTATTTATACTTACTACGTCACTAACCTACTAAAACCTAACCATCCCTTATGCCAGATAGTTATGCGTATATATTATGGTGTAGACAGATTGTAAACAATTAACCCTTTGAGGAGAAGGACGCGTTTTAACTTTATTATGGCTGTCACTAGTCGATTTTATACAGTTAAGGAAGGACCTGTGGGAATAAAAAGGGTAAAGAGTATATCCATTAACCCTCTCACTTCCATACACCCTTCCTAATCTGAATAAAATCATTAAATAATAGCCAGAAAAAGAAATGCGTCATCGGATCTTGAAAGGGTTAAGATATTGCCATAAACCAAGACTCCGATGGAAAGACTCCGGAAGAAGGCCTCGTGTGACTCTGGCTCTGTTCACACAAGGAATACCCATTAGTGATAGGAGTAATTTATATGATTAATTAGCTTGGGGTATTTATGTGTTGTTGTTGTTGCTTTGTTGTTGTTGTTGTTGGTGGTGGTGGTGGTGTTTATAGTGTAGCAGTTGTAGTAGTAGTAGTAGTAGTAGTAGTAGTAGTAGTAGTAGTAGTAGTAGTTGTAGTAGTAGTAGTAGTAGTAGTAGTAGTAGTTGTAGATTATGTTGATGTTATATTATAGTTGTTGATGTTTTTCTTGTAGTTGTTGATGTTTTTATTGTTGTTGCAGTAGTAGTTGTTGTTAGTATTTCTACCAAAATAAGGTTGTGGAGATCATGTGATCGTCACTGTCTCTCCAGCTGCTTGTTTTTGTCTGTGTGTCTAAAAATAATATTAAAATGGGCGGATATATACGAAACTTTTTCAGTACCTTCATTTGATAGAGATTTTTTTTTTTTTTTTGCTATATGCAAGAAAGAAACAAAAAGCAAATCTGACTGTAACAAGTGTCCCCCTCAAGGTTGAAAGAGTGTTAGAGAGCCAAAAGCAAGGTACGTTGGAGGTAATTTAGGTGTGTTGGAAAGAAGTGTGGTGTGCTTGTTTAGTGTAGTGAAATGAATAGCAGGAATATGTGTTTGTGAGAGTTAGCTGGATTACTCTGTGTAAGTGAGGCACAAATAGAAAATGTGGGGGAAACCAGAGAAATGAAACAGAAGTTCCAGCAACTCCTTATCATATGCCTATGTGGCCTCCCCTGGATACTGCCCTGCTCGATTGATGCCTACAATCTTCCCAACATCAGCTCAGAAAGACCCCTCAGAATATTTTGAGACTTAAAACTTGTATAAAAATAAAAACAGGGCTAAACAAAATAATATACCGATATTACTTCTATATATACAGCACATAAGAACTATCAACTGACAATGAATAAATCAAGACTGTCTTAATTATAAATACATTACAATAATAACACCGGAGCTAGTAGTCATACATATACAAACATATTGAATTAACCCCTTGAGGATTATGACGCGTTTTAACATTTTATCATGGCTATCCTTAGACGATTGTATTCAGCTTAGGAAGACATTTTTGGAGTCAGAGTGCTAATTGGGATAGATTTGCCCAATTTGATTCCTAGAGGGCCTTCCTAACCTGAATAAAATTGTCTAATAATAGCCAGAATAAACTGTCAAAACGCGTCATGATCCTCAAGGGGTTAAGAATACTACAGAAATACGCAATGGAGAAATAATATCACAAATGTAAGTATTACTCCAATGCAAGATACATATAATTAAACCGGAAATAAAATGACTTGTAGCCTACAACTATTAAACAAAAATAAAAGGAGCAAACAAACAATGACTAATATACAGCATATACATAAGAATTATCAAGTGGTATTAAGTAAGACATTAAGATCATTCACGGTGGATAAGCAGAGCAATAACACAATGATAAAAACAGCCACACTAAACATAATGCTAGACCTCATTAATTATCAACCACTCCTGGCAGACAGATAAAACAAACGCTAACTTATTTATGGGTCATTAGTTATACTCTTAACACTAGTTGAGCCGAGGGTGGTCATGACCACCCCTTGTTTCGCCTCAATAGCTTAGTTATTTAAAAACGCTTCATGTCATTAGTTTGACGATTTTAAGGCGTTTGACTTCATTAGGTTGCCAACTATATGACGCTTCACCGAAAAATGCATGAATTTAGCTTGAAGGGGATCGGGGTGGGGTGGGTGTGGGGGGAGGGGAGGGATGTCTTAGCTTGGAGGAGATCTGAGGAGGGTTTATTTATTTTTTAGTTTAGGAGGAATACTAGAAATATAAAGTAAGTTTTAAGATACAAGTAATACTAGACTCCATTAATTCCCAACCACTCCTGACTGGCAGATTAAACAAACACTTAGCTATTTATGGGCCGTTAGTTATACTCTTAAACCTATCTGAGCCGAGGGTGGCCTTTTGGAACCATCCAATATTTTTCTCGGAGATTATAAGAAGCTTCACTCCATTCGTTTGGCAATTTTAAAAAGTTTCATCCCATTAGTTTGGCGATTATATGACGCTTCACCTCATTCACGTGTCGATTTTGTACATGGTGGGGAGAGAGAGAGAGAGAGAGAGTAACCCTATACCATTAACCAGGTCCCTTTATCAATTAATTGGCAATAAATGTGGTGAAGTAGTTCCATTAAGATAAAGAGATGAAAAGGACACGCAGAGTGCTGACCCGGGGCGGAGTTAGGTCATTAGAAAAAGGAACCTTATTAAGCCCCCCTTCCAAAAAAGATATAATAAATATATAGGCTATATAAATGAATATATAAGAAGAAATATATACATAAATAAATAAATTATAAAAATACATAACATATACAGTAAATATGTAAATGGACATCTCTCTCTCTCTCTCTCTCTATATATATATATATATATATATATATATATATATATATATATATATATATATATATATATATATATATATATATATATATATATATATATATATAATGACAACTAGATACATTAACATATTTTAACTGTTACTGTACTACAAAAGGCTCGTAGACAGGTTATAATTTATGAAGGCCAATATAATTTAGAATACTTGTATGCTAATCTCCTGTACATTTTTCCGCATAGGTTAATATATTCAGGTTCATATGTAGCCTATATATATTTATATATACAGGTATAGTGTGGGGAGGAGATAATGCTAAATACGTAGCTTTAGTAGGGGAAAGCTAAGATGTACAGACGCACTAATAAGTCACGTTTCAGTTGTCATTACTTTTGGCTTGCTCTGTGCTGTATTAATGTCTGCCAGATGTTGAATAGGGTGGGTAATTGTAGGAACATGTTTGTAAATCTCACTCAAAATATATAAATCAAGCTTAAATGTTGCTGATACCAATTATTGATCATATATACTTGGTGCCGAGCCATCACTTATTTGGCCGACTGTACAGATATGCTGGGAGGGAGAGACAGCTATATACCCTGTTTCAAATAAGTAGGCCAAAATTCTCGAACATTAATATCTATACCTCACAAACGACTGGAGTAAGCGAGCTAATATTTCTACCATATGGGAAGGATCAGCCAGGGAATAGGTGTGGAAATGTACAGCCCATTTGCTCTAGCCCTTTTGGAGTTACAGAGGTTATGGTTGACGATTTCTGGCTTACCTATCTGAAACAGGGTATACTATTAAGTGCACAGGGGGAATAGGAGAGCAAACAAGAGAAGAAGAGAGGAGAATAAAAGAGAAAGAGAAGAAGACTGAAGAGTAAGTAACAGGAGAAAAAAAAATGGAAACAAGAAAAGCGAAAACAAATGGTAGACGAACTAGAACAGAGAGAGAGAGAGAGAGAGAGAGAGAGAGAGAAATATAGATAGATAGATAGATAGAGAGAGAGAGAGAGGTAAACAAGGTGCCCCCCCCCCCCCCCCCCCCCGTCTCCCTCACTTCCAAAGATCGTGTGACAATAACTCAAATTGTCAAGATGCTGACCATGATAACTCCAGTAGGGACTAAACTCAACCTCTCTACCTCTACCTCTAGCTCGCTCTCTCTCTCTCTCACACACACACACACACTCACTCTCTCTCTCTCTCTCTCTCATACACACACACACACACACACACATACACCCCCCCTCACACACACACAATACCCCTGGATTAAGTCAGCTGTTCTTGTCTTTCTCTCTTTACTAAACACATCCTGATCCCGCCTTCCTCTAACACACACATACTCATACTCTCTCTCTCTCTCTCTCTCTCTATCTCACTCACTCTCTCTCTCTCTCTGTTAATATTACTGAATTAATTTTCACCCATTTCAGTCCAGTGTGTGGCTGTGTGTGTGTGTATGGCTGTGTATGTGTGTATGTGTGTGTGTGTGTGTGTGTGTGTGTGTGTGTGTGTGTGTGTGTGTGTGGACCTTGTGGTTTCTTCCAATAACAATGAGAAACTCCAAACAAATCAAAACACACACAATAAAAACAAAAAAGATTACACTCAGAGGTGAACGTAAGAGAGAGAGAGAGAGAGAGAGAGAGAGAGAGAGAGAGAGAGAGAGAGAGAGAGAGAGAGAGAGAGAGAGAGAGAGAGAGAGAGAGACCAACAGCGAGCCTCCAGAAAGCCCAAAACACTTAAGAATATGAGTTCTTAAATTTCACTCACAAAAAGATGAGAAATTCAATACTCATTAAGGACACATGGACCCTTAGCAGATTTCACACATGACTAAGTGTAGGAATAACTAAAGGGGCCCTTGGTAGAGCGCATACCTTAGCCTACATTGGCTTTGTCACATGACACAATTAATTTAAATGCGAAACAATGACATACA
>CM064525.1:1301224-1351764 GCA_032716605.1 Paralithodes platypus
GAACACTCGTATTTCACTCTCTCTCTCTCCCTCCCTCCCGACACACTCATCTATCACCATCCCCAAGACCCTAACTGCTCTCTCTCTCTCCTTGAAATTTTAATTGTAGTACATACTGTATGAACACACACACACACACACACACACTCTCTCTCTCTGTTTACTTCATTATCCCACCTACAGTCATTCATCTTTAATAGCTCTACGTTTATTATTGTGTATTAGTTCTTCTCTTCTATCTCCTCTCTCTCACTCTCTGTCTCTCTCTCTCTCTCTCTCTGTTTACTTCATTATCCCACCTACAGTCATTCATCTTCAATAGCTCTACGTGTATTATTATTTATTAGTTCTTTTCTCCTCCTTCTCTACCTCTTCCTTTCCTTTCTTCTCCTTTTTTACCCCCCTTTCTCTCCCCGATTTCCCCTCCTCCTCCTCCTCCTCCTCCTCTACCTCTTCCATTCCCATTTTCCTCCCTTTTACCCCCCTCCCTTTATCTCCCCCATCCCCCTCTTCCTCCTCCTCCTCTTCCTCATCATCATCACCACCATCATAATAATCGTCATCATCATAATTAACATCTTCACCCTCCTCATTAGCATCAACGCGTCACCCTCACCATCATCACTCATATCATCTGCTTGTTCTTGTTCTTCATCACCATCATCATCATTATCACCATCATCATCACCCTCACCATCATCATAATATATTTTGTCATCATCATTAACGTCTTCACCACCATCATCACCCTCACCATCATCACTCATATCATCTGCTTGTTCTTGTTCTCCATCACCATCATCACCATCATCATCATCACCCTCACCACCATCATAATATATTTTGTCATCATAATTAATGTCTTCACCCTCATCATTATCATCAACCTGTCACCCTCACCATCATCATTGTCATCGTCTGCTTGTTGTTGTTGTTGTTGTTGTTCATCATCATCATCACCATCATCATTGTCATCGTCTTCTTGTTCTTATTCTTGTTTTTGTTGTTGTTCTTCTTCTTCATCATCATCATTATCATCATTGTCATCGCCTGTTTGTTCTTGTTTTTCATCATCATCATCATCATCATCATTATCCTCGTGTTCAAATTCAAATGTTCAAATTCAAAGAGTTTTATTGTTATATGACAAAATACAAAGTACATACATTGTTGTTGTTCTTGTTGTTGTTCAGCATTCTGAAGTTTCATCTTCCAATCTTCTCCACCTTCAATTTTCCACACTTAATCTCAGATAGACCGTGAATGATTCGGCGATTTCATTCCATTTCGTTTATTTTCACCCTCCCTCGATCGATTGCGTATAGAGTCGAGGGTCCCATTTGAACAATAAAGGACTCTAAACCTTAAGGACACACCAGGGACCAACAAGAAGATCCACAGCGACTACAAACAAGGGAAAAAATAACAACAACAGTACTACGAACCTTCCCACGGCGAGAAGAGTGGCACGTTCGGGCCCTGGCGCTGACTTGGGATTTAGACATTGACACTTTTCTATCCAATGTTCTATATCACTCCAAAATAACACGGCATATATCTCAAACAACTCTATTATCATGTATACTACACTTATGTATCAATCAATCATATAGTTAATGATAGTATATAGTAGTTTCGAAGTGGTCATGGGAGAAGAAATGCGTGGATCCGAACACCAGCAACTTTGTAAACACTGTGACGTCACTCACAGGAGAGACAGGCAGAGTAATGTAAATAAATAGATCGGTAGGTATAGGATGGGCGGGATATTGGCCGCTTTACCGACTGGGGATATTAGTGGGCGTATTTGTGAGTGTATGGGCGTATTGTGTATGTATGGGCGGCCTGGTGGTGTGGTGGGTAGAGCGTCGTGTAGCCTACACCCATAATCAAGAGGTCCCCCCCTAAAAAAACTTGAAGAAGACATTATGTGTGAGATCTGGAGAGGGACATTGACTCGGCACTTTTATGACACTAACATTAGCCTATTTGCTCCGAGGGAGGCCTTTTTAATCTCCTCTGCTTCGTTCCATTAGTTTGGTTATAATAAGGCGAGCGATAGCGACCCTATAAATTGGAAGATTCAGCCTTCGGCTGGGATTTTTTTGATCGAAAAACGCACAAATTTAGCTGGAAGTGAGTCTGGATGGAACGTCTTAAAATCTGAATACCAATGGGGCTAAACATGAGGGACTCGGGAGAAAGGAGACCAGAAAATCGACCCACTTTCCCATACGGGAGGGAATAAGGAAGCTCATGAGCTTAATTAAGTGACTGTACCTCCCTCATCAAGTCGGGAGGGAGGGGAGGGGAGGGACGGAGGGAGGGAAGTACAAAGGAAGTCAAGCAACAACAGGTCTAGCGACCCCTCGACTCCTCGAGGTTGTTTGTCCTCTAAATCACTGCTGTTCAAAGTGTACAGCAGTGGTTCAGAGTGGGTAAGGGACAATTGGAAAGGGAAGCACTGCCTTAAGACCAATGTCCATGGCAGGGTTTGGAGATGTTAGTAAGGAACAATTTGGGTTAATAACATAACACGATACAATCAGTCGTGGGTTTAAGGCGAGGTGCTTGTCAAGGCGATGTTTAAAGGAATCAAAGGTTGCTGCAGTCTAGAACATCTCGAGGAAGCCCATTTAAAGGAATCAAAGGTTGCTGCAGTCTAGAACATCTCGAGGAAACCCATTCCACAAGTTGACAACTTGATTGAAGAAGAAATTCTTAGACTCGTGCGAGTTAAAAGATTTACCAATAAATTGTGCAACCATTTCCCCGCGTGTAGTTTGATTGGTCGATCGTAAAGTACTTATTACAGTTCATATTGTCGATGCCTTTGAAGATTTTTGTTTTTATTTGATTATTTTATTAAGTTCATAATTATACATACAGGATAATTATACATACAGGATAATTATACATACAGGATAATTATACATACAGGATAATTATACAAAGGTTGCATACAAGTATAAGGAGGGAGGGAGGGGAGGGCAGGGGCGGAAAGGAGGGGAGGGGAGGAATGGAGAACTTATGTAGGCAACTATACCTCTCTCATCAAGTCGGGAGGTGGGGAGGGAGGGGAGGGAAGGAAGGGGGGGAGGGAGGGAAGGGACGGAGGGTTGGGGAGGAGAGGAATGGAGGGATTCAAGAGAGGATGGAGGGGATGGTAAGGTAGGAAGGGGAGGGGCGGAAAGGAGGGGAGGGTAGGGAGGGAGAACTGATGTGGGCAACTATACCTCCCTCATCAAGTCGGGGGGGGGGAGGGAGGGGAGGGGAGGGGAGGGGAGGGAGGTAGATAGAGAGGGGAGGGCACCGACTGACACCTTGCCCGACACCTGACACCACGCCGACCAGCCGACACCCGACACCTCCAGGCGGGAGGGAGGGGAGGAGGGAGGGGAGAGAAGGCATGATGAAGAGGGAGAGAGAAGAAAGGGAGGGGGATGGAGGGGTAGGGGGCGGGGAGGGAATAATCTAATTTATTATATTTCACTCCCAACACCAAACACCTCCCAATGAAATTAATGAAAACATGTGATTCTACCGGGATTCGAACCTGGGTCACCACATACAGATCTTAAACACGCTAACCATTACACCATCAAGACAGTTAAAGGTTAAAGTACATGACTACGATTTTATATCCATTTATCGAATACTGGATATCAATATAATCATGCACTCAAACCCAACTGCACACTGAATAGCCTAATTGCTTAAGTGAAAGGAAAGGACATTAAGGAAGGGAGAGGTGGAGGGGAGAGAGAGAGCAGGTAGGGAAGGGGGAGAGGGAAGAAGGGGAAATGAGAGAAAACTATGGGGGGGGGGAGAGATGATGGAGAATTAAGGGGGGAGGAGAGAAAGGTATGGGAGGGGGAAGGGGAAAGGAGGAAGGGAGGGAAGGAGAGAGAGAGAGAGAGAGCACTGTTATTAAAGCACCATCAAACACCACACAAATCTGTGTATTTTTCGATAGAAAAATGCTCGCCCTTCTAAATTCCAGACTCGCTATCGCTCACCAAGGTAAAATCGATATCTAAATGGCACGAAATGTCTTAAAATATACAAACTAATGGGGCGAACGTCTTACAATCTCATAAATTAATGTGGCTAAACATGAGGAAGAACGGGGAGCCAGAAAAAAAAAAACTTAAAGGATAAATTTGAATCTACTATATCTCTACATCACAATATTGTCAAGCGTTCATAATTGATCACTTGCGAGTTTCAGGCTATAAGGAAGTTGGAGCCGTAAACATCGATGCAAAACAGAAATGCAGTAATGATGTAGATTTCTGATGGATAGAAAGTATGATTATTTTAATTTGATGGGTTTATAAATGCACTACAATTTTTTTTAGCTGATAATTCTGCTAAATATCGATGTCTACGGCTCCAACTTCCTTATACCTTGAAACTCGCAAGTGGTCAATTAGCATCCTTAATTTCGCGACAAACTCTTCATACTAACCCATTAATCAAAATTACGACATGACAATTTACCCTCAGCTGAGAATAAACAGATCTTATATATATTTTCTCTAGGCATTGATTTATACCTATTTTTTTTCCTTCCCAGTCTAACCTCTTCTTTCTTCTCTAACACCCTTTGTTAAAAAAAGAGAAGAAAACAATAGAGCTCTGTGGGAGGAGTGGGGGGGAGAGGGAGAGAGAGAGAGAGGTGGAGGAGAGGGAGGGGGGGGGGGGGGGGGGGGGGGATACGAGGGAGAGGAAAGGGGGAGGGGAAGAGAGTGGAGGGAGGAAGAGGAGGAGGAGGATAAGAGGAAAGATGAGAGGAGAAGAGAGAGAAGGCGGGAGAAGAGGGATAGGAAGGAGGATAGAAGGGAAGGGAAGGATGGGGTGGGGGGGGGGGGGAGAGGAGGGAGGAGAAAAGAAAGGTGGGAGAAGAGAAAGGTGGGGAGGGGACGACGACGAGGGGAGGTTTTTTTCCCCTATGTGTATGAAGGAGACAAAAAGGCAGGTTGCCTGTAACGAGTGTCTCTCCCAAAGCCAAATTCAAGGGACGTTGGGGTCAAAATGCCTGGACACACGAAGTTTACAGAAGTTTAAGGCATAGGGTGAAGGAAAGATTGGTTGAGGGAGAGAGCTCCAGAGTTCACTTGTTGAGTAGAAGAAAGACTGATAAAATGTGCCAGTTCTTGTGTTGGAGAGCTGGACAGAATAGGAGTGAGATTGTGTTAAAAGGCGGGTGCCTCACACTCACCACAAGGGAAGGGGTATGCACTGAGTAACACAAGGTATTGGGAATTAATTTGGCACATAACAACTACTCCACCATGAGAAGTCAGGAATAGCCATGCATGTGCTCCAAGCTTAGTGGACCCTGAACCAAACACCAGGCAAGTAGGGCCTTTGGACGCAGTGTCACCCACTGTCCAAACTGTTGTGCTACCCATCACCACTGTTGCATTACCCATCAATCAAGTTCTCATTGAAGTATATTTCTGTGAGGGCCTGGCTGGGTCACCCTAACGGTGGGTATAGCTTCATCACCAAATTTCTCCAGGGAGGAATGTGTTCTTGGGAGGAATATGTCCAGGAAATTAAGTCCTGGGGAGGGGGAGGGGGGGGGGGGGGAATCTGTCTCCTGAGCTGGTGTACATATATTATGATATACTTTCCCTTCTGTTGTCTCAAGTACTTATTTATCAAAGCTCACTTTACTATTGTTATGAGAGAGAGAGAGAGAGAGAGAGAGAGAGAGAGAGAGAGAGAGAGAGGTGGGGGTGGTGGTGTAGTAAGGAAGGAAGACTCAGGTTACATGCAGGTGCTAAAGTTGGCAGTAGACGCACCTCCCTCTTTTAAACTTTTTCTCTCTCTTACTTACCCTCTCTTTCTCTCTTTATTTCGCTCCCCCTCCCCCCTCTCTCTCTCAGACACACACACACACACACACACACACACACACAAAATCTCCACCCCACCCTCCTTCTCTCTCAAATACACATACACTCTATTTTCATAACTATAACTCTCTCTCTCTCTCTCTCTTATTTAAGTAAATAAATTCCTATACACCTGGGTAGACTGCAGTTACACTTACACTTAGTTACACTTAGTTGTATTCCGTCCGTTAGTGACACAGTTGAGCTGGGGCTCCACTGCGACCAGGCAGCTCCCTTTCTTCCACTCTCCATTCCAGAAGTCGGTTGGAGTTGGTGCTGGGGTATCCTGGTGTTGGTGGCCGGTCCGGTATTTTGGCCAGCCACATGTCCAAGTGTTTCTTGAAGGTGTCTGGAGACACCCCGGTCATGTTCCTGAGAGGGGCTGGTATACAGTTGAACAGTCTGGTTCCATTGTATGTAAAGCTGTGATGGATCAGGGATTTGATTTTTTGTGTTGATCCCGGCGTAGTCCTCACATAGCACAGCCTCCCTCGCCTTTGGTGCTGAGTCTCTTGGATGTTTGGATTTGGTACCTTTTTTTCCAAAATCTTCCAGACGTAGATGATGATGTATCTCTCCCTACGTCTTTGAAGTGAGTACAGCTGCAGCTCCTTAAGTCTCTCCCAGTAGTTAAAGTGTTGAAACCCATGGATTTTACTGGTGAATGTCCTCTGGGTGGCTTCAATTTCTGTTATTTCTCCTACTTTTTGGGGGAGACCAGAGCTGGGAGCAGTACTCCAGTCGTGGTAGGACCAGTGACTTCCACAGTGTTAGCATACACCTCTCATTTCTTGTGTGGAAGGTTCTCAGGATCCAGCCTGCTATTTGTTTTGCTGTTGTTGTGGCTTTGGTAATATGCTGGGAAAAAGTGGCGTCACTGCTCATATTTACTCCCAAGTCCTTCACTGTGTCCTTGGCGGTAATTTCTTGCTGTCCACTTTTGTAGTTGGTGTCGTTTTGTAGTGCTCTCTTGTTCCCGTACCTTAGAAGCTCGAACTTGTCTCCGTTTAGGGCCATGTTGTTTTCTTCTGCCCACTTCAGGATTTTGTCCAAGTCTTGTTGTAGTAGCTGAGCATCATGTTGTGAGGTGATTTTCTTCATGAGTCTGGTGTCGTCTGCAAACGATGTGGCTGTTGAGTGTTCCAGGTCCCTGTCGATGTCTCCTATCATGATGAGGAATAGGAGAGGTCCCAGTGAGATGTAATGAATAGTGTTTCTAATGAATGGGCTCCTGTGGGCTCTTGGCTACCACAGGGATCTGTCTTTGGCCCACTGTTGTTTATAATATAAATGTCAGTGGTCTGATGAGTGTGATCTCCAAGTCTTTAAATATCCAAATTATGTATGTATATAAACAGACACATACCCCATAGCTGGGTGTGGCCGACTCGAGACAAAACCTGAACAGGGACAATACAATACAACATAAATATAAAACATAATATAAACCCTATCCCCTTAACTGGATTGTAAAGAGGGTGTTTGGTTAAAAATGAGGGGGTTGTTGTTTTTGTGGTGGTGTGTGGCAGCTTCCTTATACCCGCATTTTGGGAGTTATAAGGGGTGTAGTGTTGCTCTAGCTCTCTCTCTCTCTATGTCTCTCTCTCTCTCTCTCTCTCTCTCTCTCGGGTTTGCTATCGCTGCTGAAATTAAGTTCTGACCACCTCGTGGGGATCATAAAGTCTGTGTGACCAGTGTATCTATGTAAATGAATGTAATTCTCTCTCTCTCTCTCACACTCGCTATCTCTCACTCTAACTCTAACTCTCTTTCTCTCTCTCTCTCCCTCTCTCTCTCTCTCTTTCTCTCTCTCTCTCTCTCTCTCTTCCGTTAGTGTTAACAAAAATAGGAAAAGAACCCCTGGTGTTGGTTTTGTGGCACCTAAAACAGATCACCAGCATTCCGGAAACTATTTACCACTAAGGCCTATATTTTACAACTATTTACAATTTATTATTTTCAACTAGGTCCATTTATTTATATATTTATTTATTTATTTATGTTAAATACTAAACACGTATAAATATATTAATGGTATGAAAGGGGCGATTTAAGTGACCATAACAAATTTCCCTCCGAAGAAATGTTGGTATAGGTAGCGCCAACGAGCTTGACAATAATCTGTACCTCTTTACTTTTTAAATCTCAAAATTAATGAAAGCAATTGGGCTGAAATGGCTATTATTTGTGAAGAGTCCACCAGGTAACAAGTGTGGATATTTACAACCAGTTTGCTCAAGGTCCTTTTGAGTTACGAAGAGGTTAGGGGTCGAGATTATTGTCAAGTTGGTTGGCGCTACCTCTAGTAATATATTCATCTATTATAAGGATAGAAAGGTAAATCACATTAAGAGCAATACACTTATAAATCCAACTTGATTATCTTTACTTGATAATACTTTTGATTTGATAGTTTAGTTTTGATCATAATTATTTATACACAATATTAATTACTTCATAACGTAAACATCGTGCAATCTAAAAAATATAAACTATAAAAGTGGTATGAAAATGACATACTGTATATGATCACTGTTTTCATTTGAATTTGATTAACCTTTCTATCCTTATATTTGATGGGTTTATTACTATCAATATACCTTTAAGGGGGTACATTATTGTGGACACTTTTATTACCCTTTCAGTACCTATATTTGTTTTTAGAATATCAATGAGCAAAATATATCACATATACTGATACAAAACTTGTACAGAAAGTGACAAATGTTGGTGAGATGTTGCAATATTTCTTTATGTAAAGTATACAGCATAATCCATTCAGATTGATATTCAGATGAAATAAGCTATATATAAATAATTACATATTATGTACTTATTAACTCCTTAGCTCCCATATATTCATCTTTACCCATTGAGTACCAGGGACGTCCTTTGTATCATATTCTGGCAACTATTAGACGATTTTATTCAGCTTAGGAAGGACCTCTGGCATTAATAAGGCTACAAACTATCTCAACCAACCCTTTAACTACCACATATCCTTCCTAAGCTGCACGATATCGTCTAACTAGAGCTAGAATATAATACATCACACGTCGCTGGTACTCAAAGGGTTAAGGTGAATAAAATCGTCAAATAATAGGCAGAATAAACTTTCAAAAGGCGTCATAATTCTCAAAGGGTTATGTTATGTGTACCCCACATGTTATGTGTACCCCACATGTTATGTGTACCCCACATGTTATGTGTACCCCACATAACGCCTTGAGAACACTAGTGCCCGCATTGAAGGATTTGAGGTGCTCTATATATCTTTCTATCTGTCTGTTTATCTATCTATCTATCTGTCTATCTATCTATATATGTATATCTATCTATCTATATACTGTATATATATACTGTATATATATATATATATATATATATATATAATATTATATATATTTATATATATATATATATATATATATATATATATATATATATATATATATACAGTATATATGTCTACCTATCTGTATTATATATTTGTAGCTATGTATCTAATTATCCATATATTCTACTAAATACCTCGCCCCCCCCCTCTCTCTCTCTCTCTCTCTCACACAGACACACACACACACACCCACACACTATCCTTTTCTCTCTCTGACAAATGGGGAACAAGTCAGAATTGGAGAGTAATGGGAACAGAGGTGTCTGGTGGTGGGTGTCCCTAGGGAGAGTGTGTGTGTGGGTGTGGGTGTGGGTGTGTGTGGGTGAGAGAGAGAGAGAGAGAGAGAGAGAGAGAGAGAGAGAGAGAGAGAGAGAGAGAGAGAGAGAGAGAGAGAGAGAGAGAGAGAGAGAGTTATTAAACAAATTACATAATACATGATGCATAATACATAAACAGTGTCGTTAAGAATTTACAGATAAATAACTCCCACCATATAGCAATAGCAACGGGCATTATAGAGTGAGATAGAGTGAGATACAGTATTAAAGAGCTAGTGCGATACAGTAGTAGAGTGTTATAGAGTGAGATAGAGTGTTATAGAGTGAGATAGAGTATTATAGGTTATTATAGAGTGAGATACAGTACCAGAGAGAGAGAGAGAGAGAGAGAGAGAGAGAGAGATTGAGTGAGAGAGAGCCCACATACCCAAACTACAAGTTGTTTATGCCCTACCTAACCTATCTTGAGCCCTGTCATGCCCTATCACAGAGGATGCACAAAACATACTCCTTAAGGGGAGATTTGTATTTATTTGTTCATTTATATTCTTAATTATTCATTTATGTTAGTTTCCTCCCAAGACCTCCATCAAGCATTACAAAATACCCCTAGAGAAGATAAATTTTTATTTTTTTTCGGTAAAAAAACATTTGTTTGTTCTCTTATCCAAGAGGCTCTCTGTTTGTCTCTCCAAGTTATGCCCAACATTATCCTCTCCATTCCTCTTTGGGCACTCCTAAGTTTAAGTTCTAGACACTGTGTTCTTATGCGCCCACAAATACTGAAAAGGTTAAATCCTCAAGCAAATTAACCCTCTGCAGATCTGATTACGCATTTATTTTGTTTCGTACCTAATATTGAACAATTGTATTCAGCTTGGAAGGGTATATAGAAGTCAAAGGGTTAATGGAGATAGTCTTTACCCTCATTATTCCCTCAGGTCCTTCCTAAACTGTATACAATCGTCTCATGATAGCCAGAATATACTGTCAAAATGTGTGATAATCTTGAAAGGGTTAAACTGATTGTAGTGTAGGTGAGATAGGGTGTGTATGTGTGTGTGTGTGAGCAACAAACCCAATAATACCATGCGGGTACTGCCAGTCTCAAGGCGATAGGTGGGACAAAAATAACCTAAGGGAAGTTGGGTCGTTTTCCTGGTCCCCCTTCTCCCTCATGTTTAGCCCTATTTGTTGAGATTTTAAAACGTTCGCTCCATTAGTTAGGCGATTTTATGGCCTTTTTATGCCATTCAGCTGTCATTTGTTTTTCCTGGCGAGCAATAGCGAGCCTGTAATTGAAGAGGAATCGGGTTTCGGCCGGGACATTTCGCTACCGATAAATATATAAATTGATCTGGATGGGGGGGGGGGGGGTCTTCGGGTTTGTTAAGCTTCATGGAGGTCTTGAGAGGAACTAAATAAAATAATGTATAAATAAATTAAAACAAATAAATACACAGCTCCTTTAAAGTAGATAATGTTCGAATGTGTGTATACGGTAAAGTCGGCATCAAACGAACAAAGTATCGGTTACATGTATCGGAGTCCTGAAGCCGATGCATGTTATTATAATATTTTGATGGATTCTGATGTTTGTTCGTGTAATAAATTCGACTGTGCACGATTAGGAGCTCTAAGATACAAAATACAGTCATAATGAAAGATAAATGTGTAAGATACTGTAGTAGACTTGATAATAGCTGTTTTGTTAGCATTATACGTATTGTTATAGTATTATTTAGAGACAGAGTGAGGTAGAGCATTATTGAGTGAGATAGAGTGAGATACAGTATTAAAGAGCTAGATAGAGTATTATAGAGTCAGATAGAGTGAGATACAGTATTAAAGAGCTAGATAGAGTATTATTGAGTGAGATAGAGTGAGATACAGTATTAAAGAGCTAGATAGAGTATTATAGAGTCAGATAGAGTGACATACAGTAATATAGAGTTACGGTAGTGCGATGCAGTGGTATAGAGTGTTATAGAGTGAGCTAGAGTGTTATAGAGTGAGATAGAGTATTATAGGTTATTATAGAGTGAGATACAGTACCATAGAGAGAGAGAGAGAGAGAGAGAGAGAGAGAGAGAGAGAGAGAGAGAGAGTAGGGTACCAGACTGACACATACACACAAACAGTTCGTGACCACCAACACTCCTAAGTCATTACTATTATCTCTCTCTCTCTCTCTCTCTCTCATTCTTCCACTATTCTACATGTGGGGTTCTGCTATGTGCAAAATCCTGACCACCTCGTTTGGATCATAAGGTCTGTGCGGTCAGTGTATCCCCCCCCCCCCTCTCTCTCTCTCTCTCTCTTTGTATTTCAATATTAAAGCTGTATCAGAAATCAGCCACCTAGCATAATCTACCTTCAGTCTAGTATTCGATGCCAATGTGAAAGAGCCTCAAAATATTAGGAGAAAAAACTTGCTCATGAAAAATTATCTGAAAAAGCTCTCGTGTGACGCAGGCTTTAACACCAAATGATTTAATACAGCTTAGGAAGGAACTCAAGCATTCGTGGACCTCCCCCCCCCCCTCCCTCCCCTCCCTGTGTTTTTCTTTCTGCAATTATAACTATCTGGCTCGTGTTTTTTTTATGTAAACTGCTTTTCAATAAATAGTATATATATATATTATATAGTTTGGTACTTAATGAAAGAAATATAAAATAATATATATATATATATATATATAAACTCATTTCCATAGATATACTTCCATAAGTAGAAATAGCTGAGGGCCACGAATATTTATGAGTGATTGCAACTACAGTATCCTTTGCATTACAAAGAATCAACATTGTATTCACTGACCATCTATTGTGTCATTGATGGTACTGGGGGGATACTGTAATTGAGTACTGGTCCCTTGTTGGGGGGTGGGGGGGTGGGGGGGGGGGGGTTAGAAGTAGAATAACAACGGGCCAAAGTCAATTATTTGTCTTTTGTGCTTGTTTCCTCCCTCGGTGTATCTTAGTTCTACTGTCCCTACCTTTAGTTCTCTCTCTCTCTCTCTTACTGTGTGTGTGTGTGTGTGCGTGTCGTTGTGTGTATCTGTCCCTATGTGTGTGTGTGTGTGCGTGTGTGTGTAACTGTCTGTCAATGTGTGTGTGCCTGTCAATTTAACTTCCTCTCCCCTCCTCCCTTCCATCCCCCCCTCCGTCCTCCCATCCCTCCCCCTCCCCTCCTTCCTTCCATCCCTCCTCTTCCTTCCAAACTCTTACTACACCCCTCCTACACTCCCCTTCCTTCGCTCCTCCACCTCCTTCCTTCTCTCCATCCCCCTCCTACACTCCCTTCCATCCTTCCATCCCTCCTCTCTCCTCCAACCCCTTACTACACCCTTCCTCCACTCCCCCCTCCAACCCCCTTCCTTCCTGCCTCTATCCCCTTCCCACAACCCCTTACTTCACCCCTCCTCTACCTCCCTCCTTCCTCCCCTTCTTTCCCCCAACCCCTTACTTCACCCCTCCTTCTTCTCTTCCTTCCCGCCTCCCCCCTTCGTACTCCTTTCCTTCCCTTCACCCCCCGTCCTTCCTTCCTCCCCCTGTCTTTACTCCCACCTCCTCCACTTCCCTCCTCCCCCACCTTCCTTCCTCCTCCCCCTTCCTTCCTTCCTGCTCTTCATCTTCCTCATTATAATCCATCACGACTTTCCTTACAACTATTTGCCTGCCTTCCTTCCTCCCCCCATTCCTTCCTTTCTACCTTCATACCCTTTCTAATAAAGTAAATTGTTGCATACATTTAATATTTTATGGTCAATCATTGCGACTGTATTCTTGAAATATGATATCAATAATTTTAATCAAGCATTTTTAACTTGAAGTTTTTCGTATGTGGCAAATTTCACAATTTTTTTTTTTTTTACAGTATGTGAGTGAGGGAGACAAAAGGCAGAACTACCTGTAGCGAGTGCCTCCCCATAGTTGAAAGAGTGACATGGCCAAAATCAAGGGACGTTCGAGCCAAAATGCCTGGACACACGGAGTTTGAAGCAATTTAAGTCATAGGAGGAGGGAAATACTGATTCTGGGAGAGAGTTCCAGAGCTCAGCTGTTGAATAGAAGAAAGACTGAGAGTAACGTTTCACCTCTGCTTATTGTTTGTCTGTATTTATTGATTGTTTATAAAATGCTTCGTTCTTGTTAAAAGAGTACTCTGTTGTTGCTTCTTCATATTTTGCAATTATTATACTGTCTTTTATTGTATCTATTCACTTTTGATATTATCAATTTGTTTGCCTTTGTGATATCCTTAATTTATTTTGTACTATAAATGTAGGTAATTTGTAGGGTAGCAGTTGGTAGGGGTCATGTGTCCATGCTATTCTAACAGGTACTGTACTGTACGTACCCGATAGCACTATCGTTTGTGAGTGTTGTATGTATTTTGTACTATTGTTGATATCTTGTCTAATTGCAAATTTGTTTGAATAAAATATTTTGAAATAACTTGTAGTTTCATTATTCATACGGAATTTAAAACAAAAATTCCAGAACGTCCTCAACTTCCAAAATTGACTAATTCCTTGAATATGACGAGAGTACGTTAATATACAGTATGACGAGAGTACGTTAATATACAGTATGACGAGAGTACGTTAATATACAGTATGACGAGAGTACGTTAATATACAGTATGACGAGAGTACGTTAATATACAGTATGACGAGAGTACGTTAATATACAGTATGACGAGAGTACGTTAATATACAGTATGACGAGAGTACGTTAATATACAGTATGACGAGAGTACGTTAATATACAGTATGACGAGAGTACGTTAATATACAGTATGACGAGAGTACGTTAATATACAGTATGACGAGAGTACGTTAATATACAGTATGACGAGAGTACGTTAATATACAGTATGACGAGAGTACGTTAATATACAGTATGACGAGAGTACGTTAATATACAGTATGACAAGAGTACGTTAATATACAGTATGTGCAACTAATTTACTTGTGAAACAAATGAACTTACTCATACTACATGTGATGTACTATATATATTCTATGTGGTGGTTTACTTGGGAAACAAATGAACTTACTCATACTACATGACGTGATGTACTATATATACATTCTATGTGGTGGTTTTGTGTTCTATTATTTCAAAACTATATTTTGCTAAATTTCTATTTCCACATAGTGATATTGACAAGTTCTTGTGACTTTCTATTGTGTCGTCCATGTTTTGGTTGGTTTATTTTGCAAGTTTTGCATTATAAAAAATTTCTATCGAAAAAGTACAAATTTAGCTTGCTGTCAAAACAAAAACATATAATTATGCTGGCTCGCTACCGCTCGCCAGGAAAATATTGACACCTGGATGGGGGTAAACGTCTTAAAGCAGTAGGCCTAATGGATCCGTATGGATACAAACCAAAGAGAGAGAGGATGAGAAAGAGCAAAAAGCGAGGTGGGCTCCCTTAAGTAAGATTCTACACTCTAAATTCAATTACACTATTTTGACTTTCATAAATAAAATCTGAAAAGAGGAACAGAACTTGTGCAGGGAAATGTACAGTCGGCCTAATAAGTGATGTCTCGGCACCAAGTAGATTATGATCAATAGTTGGTATCAGCAATATATAAGACTTGATATATTAATTTAGAGTGAGATATACAAACATGTTCCTACACTTACCCAACCTATTGCACATCTGAAAGACATTAATACGGCACAAATCGAGTGAAATATAAGGACAACTGAGACATGGCTTATTAGCGCGATTGTACCTCATTTTTGTCCATTTATTACTTCTCTTTCTCCATACATTACCTGTCTTTCATTCCTCTGCATCATGAAACTTTCCCTTCTTCCGCCATTCTTCCACACCTATTATCCTAATAAAGCAGTGTACCTTTCT
Source organism: Paralithodes platypus (assembly GCA_032716605.1). NCBI lineage: Eukaryota > Metazoa > Arthropoda > Malacostraca > Decapoda > Lithodidae > Paralithodes > Paralithodes platypus. Next base: position 1,316,693 of record CM064525.1, read on the forward strand.
TTCTCTATAAATTACCTGTCTTTCTCCATACATTACCTCTCTTTCATTCTTCTTCATCAGTCCCTCTTCTCACACCATTCTTCCAGCAATATCCTTACTAACATTATATATTGTACCTATTATTATTTTTATATTGCTTGTCTTTCTCCATAAATTCCTTTTTTTTTCTCTCCATACATTACCTCTCTTTCATTCGTCTTCATCAGTCCCCCTTCTCCCACCATTCTTTCAGTATTATCCTTAATATTCTTATATATTATACCTCTTTCTCTCCATATTTTACCTCTTTTTCATTCCTCTTCATCAGCTTCCCTTCTCCCACGATTATTATCTGTATTATCCTAATATACTGTATCTTTCATTCTCCATATATCGCCTCTCTTTCATATATTACTTCTCTTTTCTCTCCATAAATTACCTATTTTTCATTGCTCTTCATCAGTCCCCTTTCTCCCACCATTCACCCCCCCCCCCCCCGTTAACCCTCCCAGTATCGGCGTCTTTGATCGGTAGCGGCGTCTTTTTACGCACGTTTCCGGGTTCGGCAGCGGCTTGTGATCTCGACAATGTGACCCGGACGATGTGTGCCGCCGCCGGAGTTAACAAAGGGTCGCGTAGTGGATAATTTACAATGTTATATAATGATGTTCTTGGGGGCGCGGGGGGCAGGCTTCGACGCTCACAAAGAATAGCCATGGAAAGCCAAATTATCGGCTCTATTGAAATGATCGGAGGAAGTATGAAAAACGAATGGAAAAAAAGAGGGAACGAAAGGTTTAAAATATATACTGTATATAAGGGGTAGCTTCATCTGATTAGGGTATTGTAAATAGTAGTTTTTTTTCTTCTTTCCCTCTCTCTCTCTATTTTATCTATCTTCTGTATATACAGTATATATATATATATATATATATATATATATATATATATATATATATATATATATCAATATATCTGTTCCTATTAGGCTTAATTTTGTTGTGAGTATCTTAGAACTTCTAGGAAAAGAAATATATATTCAGAATAATATTATTAAATCATTATGCATGTCTTTTAAGGGCAGTCAAAATACAGATGCTGAATATGTAATCATTTGTTAACATTAAAATACTTACGGTCCTTATAAAATAATTTCAATTGGTTATATTTTGACAGTAAAGAAAGTATTACAGTTAAAATATTGGGATCACAATAGCAAAACATGTCACCTGATAAAAACAAACTCAGAAACGTTGACAGACTGCATATAGGCTAAACACCATATGAGGAGGAGCACTTTATTGATAACGTTTCGCATATAGCTTGATGAAGTTATCTGCGAAACGTTGTCAATAAAGTGTTCCTCCTCATATGGTGTTTATATTGATGCGAACTTGTTGACTTTCAATAATTCATATAATTGTCAAATAAATATATATATCTCAGATATTTTTAAACAAATTACTTTTGAATTCCTATGATTCATTTATACGCGGCCAATGAAGTCAAATATATATTTTTTTATAAATGGCTTACATTATTTCTAGTCTAAAAAATAATGAATCAAATCCAGAATACTTTTACCTTATTTGGTCCAAGGGAGTTTTTTGTATTTTTTATTTATTTTATTTCATTATTATTTATGTATTTATTTATTTTATTTTTATTTTTATTTGGGGGGGGGGGGAATCCCCCCTTTTCGCTTCATTAGTTTGGGGATATTAAGATGTTTCACCCAATAGTTTGGCGATAATAACACGCTTCACTTCCTTCAGGGTTCGTTTTTTTCTGGGCGAGCTATAGAGAGCCTGTTACTTAAATCGGCCTTAGGCCGAGACATAAGCTTGAAGGGGGTCTGAGTGGACATTTTTTAGTTTGAAGCAAGTCTGGGAAGGTGTGTTTGTTAGCCTAGGGAACAAACCAAAATGCATTGCTCGAAAATGGTAGAAGCAAGAAAAATCCTCAAAAATAACAATACCAAAATATCAAAATAACCCCTGAAGATGTCGGACCAGAAAGTGTTAAGTTGAAAGCCATAAACTATTAAGCTATTGTACTAAAGCGAAATAGCATCTGTATAATGTAGGATTATTGTTATTTTTGTTTTTAATGAAAATAAGTATTGAGTCCGAGGCTGAAACTATATATCTCTCTCTCTCTCTCTCTCTCTCTCTACCCTGAGGGTGAATCTCGATGTCACAAAGCACTTCTTCACGTACAGTGTCGTCAACGAGTGGAAAACTGCCAGAAAATTTTGTACAATGTGATACAAGTGACACATTGAAAAGGAGGATAGACAACCATTTCGAGGAGGTTGGAGTAATATAGGTAACAAAATATATATAAATACAATTTAAAACAAATATATAACAAAACGTTCAGTTAAGTATCAGTAGTATTATTATGTTTTTTCCACCAACCAACTTCACCTCCAAACTCAATTAATGAAATCAACAAACACATGTGGCACTCCGTTCTTCACTATGAATCAACAAACACATGTGGCACTCCGTTCTTCACTATGAATTTCCCAGTAGAAATGTTCTCATTCTGTTGGGGTGCCTTGTTTCTGTACCGATCGAAGATCGGAGGGTGTAGTGGGTGAGGAGAGAGTGCTCTGCTTCACTGTCTTTGCCTTTCAATTTGTAGCAAATCCTATATTCTAATGTATTAATTTCACTCTCAACACCAAACACCTCCCAATGACATTAATGAAAGCATGTGATCTTTATAGGTAACTCTGTGTAACTCTCCGGTGCTTCCGAAAAGTACATTACGGGAGAGCACGTTTGTTCCGGTAGAGTACGAACGGTCATGTCTGTCAATTTATCGGTCTAGTGGTGACATTCATAGACTGTATACAGATACACTACACACAACACTGACCACACAGACCTTGCCGGTGTGTTCAGGAGGTTGACCAGGTCTGAATCATGTCTTACATATGGCACACGTGATTTTTACAATGTACTGTAGGGTAGATGAGGAATTGATAGGAAATCCAGACTGATGTACACTCGGATGCCATAGTCTCTAGCCCACTCACAAAGATTCGTGGACTTATATATAATATTAGATATTACTGGATACGAATTTACCCTCTTCATCTGCGTGAAGTCGTGTGTGTGTGTGTGTGTATATAACTTTCAATACATGAACCAGAAACTATATACTGTATAATTATCATTTATTGAAAAGCAAGTTCCATCCAAAACTAAGATATATATATAATTGCATAAAGAAAAACATAGGGGGGATCCAGGAATTTATATACTGTAGGTGATTGTACTGTAGGGCAATAATCTAATAATTTAATTTCACTCCCAACACCAAAATACCTCCCAATGAAATTAATGAAAGCATGTGATTCTCATGGGATTCGGACCTGGGTTACCACATACCAATCTTAAATACTAACCATTACACCATCAAGACAGTTAAAGGTTAAGTACATAACTATGATTTTATATCCATTTATCGAATACTGGATATCAATAGTCAGGAATTGAGAGAACATTCAGACTGATGGTTACAGGCCAATTGTACAGTGGACCAAATAAGTACTGTCCTCGCTGTCATTACATTTTGCTCGCTGTGTGCTGTATTAATGTCTGTCAGATGTTGAATAGGGTGTATAAAGATAGGAACATGTTTGTATATCTCACTCGAAACGATGAATTAATGCTTAGATAGCGCTGATACCAATTATTGATCAAAATATACATGGTGCCGCGACATCACTTAATTGGCCAATTGTATCAAGTTAGCCAGTGAAGGTTATGGTGTACTATAAACCCCTTTGTGTACCCATCATCTCCTGATTTATCCTATGGCTGCTATGCTGAGTTACTCTTTATTGAGGGGACAAAATGTATTCATTTATACATGTTCTTATTTATTTATTTATTTATTATATTAGTTTCCTCCCGAGACCTCAAAGAAGCTTAAAAAATACCCCCAATACCCTCCTTCAAGATATCGGTAGCAAAACGGTTCCTCCTAAATTGTAAGCTTGCTATCGCTCGCCAAGAAAAATATTCTATACATAAATGGAACGAAAAGTCTCAACAGTGACAAAGATTAAGGCGAAAAGTCTTAAAATCACCAAAGTAATGGGGCGAACGTCTTGAATGGGGCTAAGCATGAGGGAGAAGGGGGTCCAGAAAAATAACACCCGCTTATTCCCTTCAGTCTACGATCTTGTCATTTTGTCTCATTCTAGCCAACATTAGTCGATTTTACTCAGCTGTGAAACTCCCTCTAGGACTCAAAGGGGTATAGTCCATCTCAATTTGACCACTTGCGAGTTTCAGGCTATAAGGAAGTCGGAGCCGTAAACATCAATAATAAACAGAAATGCAATAATAATGTAAGTTTCTGATGGGCGGAAAGTATGATGATTTGGAATCTAGGTGATTATATATGTACAGTCGCCCAAATAAATGATGTCGCGGCACCAAGTATATTTCGATCAATAATTGGTATCAGCATTATCTAAGCATCAATTCATAGTTTCGAGTGAGATACACAAACATGTTCCTATATTTACACACCCTATTTAACATCTGACAGACATTAATACAGCACACAACAAACAAAACATAATGACACCGGAGACATGACTATTTGGCCAACCGTACTACGACCGTATTTTAGCTGGTAATTCTGGTAAACAATCGATGTCTACGGATCCAACTTCCTTATAGAACGAAACTCGCAAGTTATCAATTACCCTTCCAACTCCCACAATCCCTTCCTACACTGACTAAAACCGTCTACTAAGAGCCAGACTAAAGAATGTGTGATAAAGGTGGCGCCAACGAACTTGACAATAATCTTGATCCCTGACCTCTCTGTAACTCAAAAGGGCCCAGAGCAAACTGGCTTTAAATAATCCACACCCATTTCCTGGTGGACTCTTCCCAAATGATAGCAACGTCAGCTAGATTGCTTTCATGCATTTCGAGTTGTAAGAAGTTAAGGAGTCAAGATTATTGCCAAGTTCGCTGGCGCTACCTTATAGTGTTGTGTGTCAGGATTTACCCAGTGTAGGCTTATTATGTAATAATAATAATAATAAAAACTATTTGTCTACAGCCTACTGGGCAAAAGCCCTCATAAGGCTGGGGAGAGGCTAAAAGCGGAAATTTATTATGTAATGTAAACCCCATTTGTCCCCATCACCATCCCCGTTTTCTTTATACCCCTTGTGGGTTAAGGGGAGATCTTATGTATTTGTTTGTTATTACTTTTTATAGTTTCCTCCCTAGACCAACATCAAGCTTGAATAATACCCTCAAGACCCCCCTTCAAGATAAATGTGTATATTATTATTCTGTAGGAAAAGACAGGCTCCTCCTAAAAATGGAAGTCTGGGAAGGTGTCTTTGGTAAGCTAGGGGCCAGAGTTAAGGGGGTATGGTTGAGTTTGGTAAGCTAGGGGCCAGAGTTAAGGGGGTATGGTTGAGTTTGGTAAGCTAGGGGCCAAAGTTAAGGGGGTATGGTTGAGTTTGGTAAGCTAGGGGCCAGAGTTAAGGGGTATGGTTGAGTTTGGTAAGCTAGGGGCCAGAGTTAAGGGGGTATGGTTGAGTTTGGTCCAGAGTTAAGGGGGTATGGTTGAGTTTTGGTAAGCTAGGGGCCAGAGTTAAGGGGGTATGGTTGAGTTTGGTAAGCTAGGGGCCAGAGTTAAGGGGGTATGGTTGAGTTTGGTAAGCTAGGGGCCAGAGTTAAGGGGGTATGGTTGAGTTTGGTAAGCTAGGGGCCAGAGTTAAGGGGGTATGGTTGAGTTTTCTGGCGCCCCTTCTCCATCATGTTTAGTCCCATTTGTTTTCAGATTTTAAGACGCTTGGCCCATTAGTTTGGCGATTTTAAGACCTTTCACCCCATGTCTTTGTCAGTATTAGGACCTTTCGTGGCATTTAGGTGTAGGGCTTGTCATTTTAGAAGGAACCGGCCTTCGGCCGGGACAATTTTCTACCGACAAATGTACAAATTGATCTCGAATGGGGGATCTAGGGGATGTTTTTGTTAAAGCTTGATGGAAGTCTATCGAGGAAACTAAAATGAGATAAATACATAAGTAAATAGACCAACAAAATAGACCCCTACCCCCTTAAATAAATTGATCGAAAATGACAAAAGCAATCAAACTCCTCCATAATCATTTGTTCTGAGTTGTTCCTCCAGTTTCCTAATATGGTTCGCTTGTGTGTCATAATATTTGACCACTTGCGTGTTTCGGTCTATAAGGAAGTTGGCGTCGTCGATAGCAATATTTGGAAGGATTTTAGTAAGTCAGTCAGTAGCCAGCCCTTAATCTCACAAGGGGTAGGACAAAAATAAAAAATAAAACCAGGAACTTTAAGGGTGAGGTTTTCAGGACCCCCTTCTCTTTCATGCTTTGCCACATTGACTTTGGGAGTTTAGAACGTTCGCCACATTAGTTTAGAACGTTCGCCACATTAGTTTAGAACGTTCGTCACATTAGTTTGGTGATTTTAAGACATTACGGTGTCTTTCAAAAAAAAAAAAAAAAAAAAAAATCGCCTCCCAATTCTTTGTCAACAGTAAGATCTTTCGTACCATTTTGTTTTCCTGGCGAGCGATAGCAAGCCTGTAAAAGGAATCAGCCTTTGGATAGGAACAAAACAATCACACCACCCACCCACCCCCGATATCATTGAGTCGCCCCAAATAGCAGCATTGAAAACCAAATGTACAATGTCTTCCAGCCAATCACGTTCCTCAACCGCAGGAATCCAGACCAATTTGAGCCAGGAGAGTAAATAGAGGGACACTTACAGAGCTCTCGATCCCTGGGCCATTATTGTCCATGTTGCTAGGTGTATTTTTTACGCTGCCACTTATTTTCTTTTACCAGGACGATCACGGTAACTTGTCCTAACTCAACCTAACCTAATCTGGCAGTTAGGTCAAGTTTAACACCATTAGTTTTCAAATTTTAATATGTTTGTCCCATTAGTTTGTCGATTTTAAGACCTTTCTCCCTATTTCTTTGTCAATATTATGACCTTTCGTGCTATTTAGGTGCCGATTTTTTCCCTGGCGAACAATAGGGAGCCTGTAATTTTGGAAGAACCGGCCTTCGGCCGTGACATTTTTCTACCGAAAAATGTACAAATTAATCTAAAAGGGGGGTCTAATGGATGTTTTTTTAAAGTTTCATGGAGGTCTTGGGAGGAAACTAATAAAATAATAAATATATACATAAATGATATTAAAACGCTTCCACTACTTCTCTTTTCCCAGGACAATCACAGTAACTTGTCCTAACTCGATCTAACCCAATCTGCCGGTTATATTAGCTCAAGTTAGCTGCCGCTGGGAAGTACACTAGTGTCAGTACACCAGTGTCGTATATACATGCTAGTGCCAGATGAGCAGTACAAAGTCTATTACACTGATTACCGACAACCACAGCCATACACCATTTAACATACACCTCACACATTACCTGTACATACTATCTTACCAAGCCATAGTAAGCCACCGTGGTGAGGTAGAGATATTACCAATGTTCCCTTGAGGATTGTCTGTGTATATCCTGGTAAATGAGGGCACACACTTTTACTTTATTTGATGTCTTTTGTTTTGTCCAGACTTGGTGAATATGCCCGGGCCAGTCAATTGTAGCCCTTCAGGGATCGTAATCATCATGAACCATTGTTTGTCGTCACCCCGCAGGCTATAAAACACTTCCTAAATCACCCATAAGTGGTTCTTGTTAAACTAGTACCTGATTGGCCACGACGGATTATCGCCAGTCACAAAGGAGTACAAAGGAAATCAAGCAACAACAGAACCAGCGACCCCCTCAAGGCTGCTTGCCTTCCAAAACACTGATGGTCAAGAGTATTATTCTGACATATAATTTACTTAACATCTCTGATCTGAAAGCTGCTGATAATTTTTATAAAAGCGGAGTTACACTTACAAAGGCAGGGGACTGGAGTTCTCGAATAGGGGCCTCTGGAGTCCTATTCTAACAAACTAACTAACTTATAGAGGGTGGGCCAAAAGTCTCCATACATAGGATAAATTAACATTTTTCCAACAAACTGTAACTTTATATTAATAATAATATGCTTTATAGGATGACCTCGCATTGACATGTCTGGTGTTATGCGGGTAATGACATAACGAATTATAATTTCTCCTCTGCATTATCGTAAATTATTTCTATTCGCAAAACAGTTATGGTCTAAATAGCTTGTAAAATGACGTTACCTTTAGAAATACAAATGCTAAGGAATACAAAATAATACAAAAACAATCTACCATTTTTTGGACACCAAAATCACCAATTCCTTGTCATGGCCAGTGGTGTCATTAATACAAGAGAATGTCAACAACAACAACAACAACAACAACAACAACAACAACAACAACAACAACAATAACAGCAGAAATCGTAAACCACATACCAATATATGAATAAGAAAATAAATATACTCTGACGTATCCAGAATGACAAGATCCAACAATATCCAAAAATGTCATCTAGCTTACTAACACACACACACACACATACATACACACACACATACACACACATACATACACACACACATTTACAACAAAGCCTACCATGTTCGTTCATTATCAATAATTCCTTTTCACTGGTGGCTCCGTCATCAATACTCTAGAATGTCATCCGGACGTCCAAATATCGGGAGTTAATGAAAGGGAATCATGTATATCGGTGACATTTTGGGCTGAGAGGGGGGGGGGGGGGGAAGGAGGAGGTTGACACTATCTGATCTGACGTCTTGGGGGGACTATGATTTTTGTTATATTATTGTGAAGGATTTTTTTTGCTTTTGCCATTTTCGAGCAACATACTCTAGTTTGTCCCCTAGACTAATAATAACGTCTTCCCAGAATCCCGTTAAACTAAAAGAATACCCATCCAGACTCCCTTTCTACATTATTCGATAGATATGTCCGGGTCAAAGGCCAATTTCTTCCAAGTTATAGCTTCGCTATCGCTCAGCCAGAAAAATACGACACCTGAATGAGATGAAGCGTCTCATTATCGCGAAAATGATGGGTTGAAGCGTCCTAAAATCCCCAAACTGATTGAGCGAAACAAGGGAGATCCAAAATAAAAAATAAAAACTCTGACCAAACAGGATTAAATATCGAGTCGAGAGTTAATGAAAGGGAATGACAGAGCGGTGACATTTTGGAGTTGGGGGGTAGGGGGCGGGAGGTGTGTGTGTGTGGGGGTGGGGGGGGGGGGGGGGGGGGGCTTGTCATGGGTTTATAGAGGGAATAGAGAAAAAGGTTATACATTGGAGGAGTGGAAGGGTAGATAGAACAATAAATTATATATTGAAGTCCATACATACATACATTATCTATCTATCTCTTTCTCTCTCTCTCTCTCTCTATATATATATATATATATATATATATATATATATATATATATATATATATATATATGTAGAGAGAGAGAGAGAGAGAGAGAGAGAGAGAGAAAATTCTGTAATGGGAGAAGCAGAGATAACCAGACACATGTGGAGAGTAAAGAGTCACTTTAGAGTACCTAGATGTATTACTTCTCTCTCTCTCTCCTCCCATCTCTTTCTATTTGTTTATCTATTTATTGCCCATCTATATCAATTACTACCACTCCTTGCTTACACACTTTATCATCTCTCGGCCCCCCCCCCACCCTTTATCCCCCAATCTCCCTCCTCCCTTCTCCCTTAACCCCAATCATCACCCTCCCCCATTCTGCCCTTCTCCCTTCCAAAATCCCCCCTCCTCCCTTACCACAATCCCTCCCAATACTCCCTCTCCCTTCCAATATCCCCAATCCCCCTAAATTTCCCTCCTTCCACCACCACCCAATTCTGCCCTTCTCCCTTCCAATCTCCTCCCTTACCACAATCCCCCCAATACCTGCCCCTCCTAATACTCCCTCTCCCATCCACAATCATCCCCCCCCCCGGCCTATATAGATACTCTGTGATCACGGGCGGCACATCAAACCCTTGGAGTACCATAAACAACAAGAACAACAACAAAAACAACTACCACAATACCCCCCCCCCAACCACTGAGCTATGACTGATGACACACTTCCGGTCGAGGGGATGTGATTGGTGGGTTGATTGGCTGGCTTGGTTGATTGATTGTTTGATTGGTTGATTGATTGTGTTGTTTGGTTTGTTTGTTTGATTGGTTGATTGGCTGGCTTGGTTGATTGATTGTTTGTTTGATTGTTTGATTGATTGTGTTGTTTGGTTTGTTTGTTTGATTGATTGTGTTGTTTGGTTTGTTTGTTTGATTGATTGATTGATTGTGTTGTTTGGTTTGTTTGTTTGATTGGTTGGCTTGGTTGATTGATTGTGTTGTTTGGTTTGTTTGTTTGATTGATTGTGTAGTTTGGTTTGTTTGTTTGATTGGTTGATTGATTGTGTTGTTTGGTTTGTTTGTTTGATTGGTTGATTGATTGTGTTGTTTGGTTTGTTTGTTTGATTGGTTGATTGATTGTGTTGTTTGGTTTGTTTGTTTGATTGGTTGATTGATTGTGTTGTTTGGTTTGTTTGTTTGATTGGTTGATTGATTGTGTTGTTTGGTTTGTTTGTTTGATTGTTTAACTTGATTAGTTGGTTGGTTGGTTGGTTGGTTAATTTCCTGGTTGATTGATTGCTTGATTTGTTTGGTTGGTTGGTTGGTTAATTTCCTGGTTGATTGATTGCTTGATTTGTTTGGTTGGTTGGTTGGTTGATTTCCTGTATGATTTTGAATTTGAACTTGCTGCAGAATCAGAGGCGTGTAAAGCCGGTATCACACGAGGGCTTTTTCACTCAACATTAATCCTAAACACTGGTCTGGCAGCTTATGAGACCAACATTTAAAGTACTCCAGTTGCCTAAAATAATCTATCATCAGTCTAGTTTCTGGAAAAAAATGCAAAATACTCCAGAAATGTTGACCATCGAATGTTGACTATAAAAGCTCTCGTGTGATACCGGCTTAAGCGTTAAGCCCAACTCCAAAGTCTGGAAGGGTTTACATTAGTAAATCCTATCAACACATTTAAGGGGAGATCTCCACTTGAGGGATTTTTTTCTTGACCCCTTTCTCCCTCATGTTTAGCCCCATTGCTTTTGATATTATAAAATGTTTGCCCCATTAGTTTAGCGATTTTAAGAACTTTTACCCCATATTAACACCTTTTGTGCCATTTAGGTGTCGATTTTATCCTGGCGAGCGATAGCGAGCCTGTAATTTAAGAGGAACCGGCCTTTGGCCGGGAAATTTTTCTACCGAAAAATGTACAAATTTATCTTGAAAGGGACTCAAGGGGGTGTAATTTTAAGGTTGATGGAAGTCTAGAGAACAAACTAAATACCTGCCCTTAACCCGTACAGTACCATGGACGTAATTTTCATCATATTCTGGCAACTATTACACTATTTTATTAATTTTAGGAAGGACCTCTAGCACTAATAAGACTTCAAACTATCTCAACCAACCCTTTTAACTACCACAGATCCTTCCTAAGCTGCATAGTATCGTCTAAACATAGCTAGAATATAATATAACACACGTCGCTGGTACTCAAAGGGTTAAGGGATATATTTTACTGTCAGCTGAAAACACACCGACTATACTGTAGTTACTTGAAGGTATGAGTGGCTAACTGACTGACTGACTGACTGTCTAACTTACTTATTAACGGACTGTCCGATTAAAAGACTACCCGAGTGATTGACTGGTTGAAGGTATGAGTGACTAACTGACTGACTACCTTATTAACTAACTGATTAAGCTACTGACTGTGTGATAGACTGGTTGAAGGTATGAGTGACTGTTAGAGTGATGGGGGGATTACTGACTGATTAATTGACTAACTGATTAAGCTACTGACTGTGTGATAGACTGGTTGAAGGCATGAGTGACTGTTAGAGTGATGGGGGGATTACTGACTGATCCATGAGATTGACTGATTAATCTCTTGAGGATTATGACGCGTTTTGACAGTTAATTCTGGTTATCATTAGACGATTTTGTTTACATTAGGAAGAGTATATGGAAGTCAGCGGGTTAATTGAGATAGTCAATTCCCACACATCCTTCCTAAGATGTATAAAATCGTCTAACGAGTGGCAGAGATAGACAGCTACAGGGAACACAAAGTATAAACACTATCTGGTCCGACGTCTTGTGGGTTAATATGATCTATTGTTTAATTATTATTGAGGATTTTGTTTGCTGCCGCCATTTTCGAGCAATATATTTTAGTTTGTCCCTTAGGCTAAAACAAAACAAAAACGCCTTCCCAAACTTCCTTAAAAAATGAAAATAAAATAAATAAATAAATCAAAATAAACATCCACACCCCCTTCAAGCTAAATTTGTACATTGTTCAATAGTAAATAATAACAATAACTAATAGAAAACACCCCCTTAACCCCTTCAGCACGATGACGTAGTTTTCAACCTGTTCTGGTTACCATTAGATTATTTTCTTTAGCTTATAATCTGCCTCTAGGATTCAAAGGGGTAAATACGATCTCAATAAACCCTCTGAATAACACAGGTCCTTCTTAAACTGCATACAATCGTCTAAATTTAACCAGAATCAAAAGTAAAAAGACGTCATCGTGTTGAAGGGGTTAAAGGAAGGAGAGACACATTGTAAACAGAGTGGAGAGGGTGATGATGAAAACGCTACACTAAAAAATCGTCTGGGGTTGGCGAGGGGGACAGGTTAGGTCTGTTCAGTTGATAGTGGTGATAACAGGAGGTGGACTTTACACATGAACGTTAGCGTGTGTGTGTGTTTTTTTTTTTTTCTATCTCTGTGTGCGTGTTCTTGTATGTGTGGGACCTCTGACTATGTGGGTGTGTGTATCGCATTGTTGTGTGTGTGAGATTTCGTGTGCTTATGAGTATGCATAAGTGTGTTTGGTCTTGTGTGTGCGTGTGCGTGTGCGTGTGTGTGTGTGTGTGTGTGTGACTGTAAGTGAGTGTGTGATAGCTGCCTTGACAATATTTGCATATACTAAACACATCTTGTGCTACTTGGGAATTTTTCTTGTGTGGGTGTGACATTTTACCTACATATGCCTGTATAAGGAGAGAGAGAGAGAGAGAGAGAGAGAGAGAGAGAGAGAGAGAGAGAGAGAGAGAGAGAGAGAGAGAGAGAGAGAGAGAGAGAGAGAGAGAGAGAGAGAGAGAGAGAGAGAGAGAGAGAGAGAGAGAGAGAGAGAGAGAGAGAGAGAGAGAGAGAGAGAGAGAGAGAGAGAGAGATAAGGGTGTGGCTGTGTACTCCATAAACTGATAATGGAGGTTTACAGTTGGCTGATAAGAAGCTAGGCTAATTTATAATAATTAATAATAATAATAACAATAATAATAATTCATTTGTTTTTCACCAACCAACTTTACTTCTAAACTCAATTAATGAAATCAACGAATACATGTGGCACTCCAACGACTCGAATCTAGGATACTCACACACCGAAATTCCGCGCATTTATGCACAATAATGATGAAAATAATAATAATAATAATATCACTAATAATATTAACATTAAATAACAAGTCTAGGGAACAAACTAAAAAGTACATTGCTCGAATTGGGTGGCTGAATAAAAACCCTTAATAATGGTCAAGCCAAACACCCCAAAAGTCCTATTAAGCTGTGGAAATATTTGGAACTTCTGGTCATAACAGTTTGACAAGGGCTTATAATCACCAGGGGAGGTTTTTTGGTTAAAGGGAAGGGTGTTTTTTTATGGATCCCCTTCTCCCTCATGCTTAGCCCCATTAGTTTAGCAATTTTTAAGATCTTTTGGCTCATTTCTTTGTCAATATTAAGACCTTTCGTACAATATAATATAAGTTACCTTCCATACCATTACCACCCAATGTTTTCCAACATATAGTGAAGAAAGTGTTAGTTTAGTTTTCTGATAGGGTTAAACTAATGGTGGATCTATGGGAGACACAAGGTTAAACATACATACATACAGAAACACACACACACAACATACACGTAAACACACAGTAAAACACACACACAGTAAAACACACACACATAAATAAATCACAGTATAATATAATGTTAAGCCTAGCTTAGTGAAACCCTAACCCCCTATCAATTAATTAGCTGGATACACACACACACACACACACACATACACACCGTAAAGCCACACACACACACACACACAAACAAACACACCTCAATAAATCACAGTTAAAAATGTTAGGCCTACCTCAGAGAAACCCTAGAGTCGTAGACCCTTTCAAGTAATTAAGAAGACACACATGCACAGACATACTTGCGAGCACACACACACACACACACACACCTTATTAATCACAGTATATAATGTTAGGCCTAGCTCAGCGAAACCCTAATCCCTTTTAATTAATTAGCTGGACACACACATATATACCTTAATAACTCACAATTTATATGGGTTAGGTTTAGATCAGTGAAACCCTAGACCGTTTATAATTAATTAGGAAGACACACACACATATACATGCATACTTCCATACACACACACACACACATACATGCATACTTCCATACACACACACACACACATACATGCATACTTCCATACACACACACACACACACACCTTAATACATCACAATTTATAATGCTACACATTGCTCAGAGAAACCCTAAACCCCCATATAATTTCGAAGACACACAAACACATAGATACAACCATAAATTACACACAAACAAACACACACACACACACAGACACACACAAACAAACAAACACCATAATAAATCACAATTTAGAATGTTAGGCCTAGCTCTTTGAAACCCCAGACCCTGTTTAATTAATTAAGGAGAACTGATAGAACTCTCTCCTATCAAGTTCTTCATTAACACTAGCTGACCCGACGTCTTGAGGGGGGGGGGGGGCCTATGGTATTTTGTTTTATTATTTATGAGGATTTTGCTTGTTTTTATAATTTTCAAGTAATGTCTCCAATGACCCTCTAACTCTCACATACAATAAATAACATAATAAATAATAACACTAATAATAATAATAATAATCATAATAAGAATTCCAACTTTCTTTAAACTACACCAGCACACAATTACGTAATTTTCATCACATTCTGGTTACCCTTAGAGGATTTTCTTTCGCTTACAATCTACGTCTAGGACTAAAGGGGTAAACACGATCTCAGCTAACTCTACGAATAATATAAGTACTTGACATAAAATCGTCTAATCATAGCCAGAATCAAAGGTAAAAAGGGGTCATCTCAAAAATAAGGGTAGAACAAATGGGCTGTAAAATTCCACACCTATTCCCTGGCTGACTATTTCCAAATGGTAGAAATACTATAGTCTATTCGCTGTAAGTAGGCGAAAAATCATGACTTCTAACCTCAGTAACTAAAAAACGACTGGAGTAATCGAGCTAATATTTTTACCATTTGGGGAGTCAGGCAAGGAACAGATGTGGAAATTTACAGCCAATTTGCTCTAGCCCTTTTTGAGTTACAGAGGATATAGGTCATGATTTCTCGCCTACTTACAGCGAATAGACTTTAGCTCGATTACCCTAGTCAGTTTTGAGTTACAGAGGTTAATGCTTAGGATGTCTGGCCTACATATACTGAATAGACTATAGTGAGAGATGTTGAGTGTATTGTTATAGTATACTAGGAGGGGTACCCGGCGTTGCCCGGGTTTAAATTCTACTACCATAATCACCATCATCAATCACTACTACCACAATCATCACAATACTACTACTACCATAATCACCGGCCTCGACCTCCCTGTGCCTCATTAAACGGCGACCTCGATTTCGGCCGCTAAATGACCTCCGATTTTGGATCTGACCTCATCCGTACCCCCATTTTGGGGAGCTGCGAACAACTTTCGTTCCATACACCTTTTCGATCGGAGGCCTCTTTCTGCCCCAAACGGCAATTTTTTTCGCTCCCGTATACTACATAAGTTCTGCCAAAAAAATTATTTAACAAAAGTGTCTCTGATTTCCACTAAACTCGCCTAAAACCATCTCCAAAGCCTGGGCTTTCCAACGGTGCCCCACACTCCGACCTGGCACCAAAACTGTGGGAGGAGTTTAGTAACAAAGGTCGGGTAACTGACAAACAGACAGACAAACTGACCTTTATTTATTAAGATTCGTTGTAAGTAGGCGAAAAATCATGACCTCTATCCTCTGTAACTCAAAAAGGGCTAAAGCAAATGAGCTGTAAATTTTCACACCTATTCCCTGACCGACTCTTTCCAAACGGAAGAAATATTAGCTCGATTGCTCTAGCCAATTTTGAGTTACAGAGGATAGAGGTCATGATTTCTCGCCTACTTACAGCAAATAGACTAGTGTGATGTGCTTGTGTTGTGAAGAGATAGTGTGTTATAGATTACCCTAGTCATTTTTTAGTTCTAGAGGTTAGTGGTCAGGATTTGTGGCCTACTTATAGTGAAAGATGTGAGTATGTTGTGCTTGTGTTGTGGTGAAGAGATAGTGTGTTATCGCCAATGATAATATGCACACAAGTGGTCTCAATTTTTACACTTATAATATATATATATATATATATTATAGTATATGATTATTTATGAATTGATTTCCTCACATTTACCCAATTTATGCTGTTTCTTGTATTTATGCCTGTGTTGTGATAGTCGCTACATATATCAGTACACACACACACATGTGCATAATACAATACATCTTCCCCTTATCTGTACACACACACACACACACACATACACACCTGTGCATAATACAGTAAATCTCCCCCTTGTCTATACACACAAACACACACACAGCTGTCCTGTCACAACCCACACCTGTTGCACCCTACAGTATACCCCCCTTTATTCTCCAGAGGCTTGTGTTATTAGTAGTGGGGTTGTTCTGCTGTTGGTATTGTTGTTGTTGTAAGGTGTTTAAATTAGTTATTAATATTTGTTGTGGTTATTGTTTTTGTTGTTTCCCCGCATCCCGCAAGGTTTTGTATTGGGGTAGTTTTGTAAGCTTGATGGAGGTCTAGAGAGGAAACTAAATATAATCAATAAGTATATAAATAAAAAATTCCCTTAAACAATCACATATACTTAGAGGTAAAGGTGTCAATAAGGCCAGTAGTTTAATTCTATACATTTATATATATTTATATATATACAATAAGTCAAAGTGGCACCGTTAACGCTTAATATATACACTACCTTCGTTATACAAGACATAAAGGTTTATTAATGGGACCGACCCGCTTTTTTTTTTCTTTCTAGGTAGTAGCCATTCGACCCCATTCAGCCTACTGTTTTAAGAAGTTTATCCTCATCCAGGTGTCGATTTACCCCTGGCGAGCGACAGCGAGGCAGCATATTTTGGATTATGTTTTAGAAAGCGGACTTAATTTGTACATTTTTTGGTTGTTGTTGTTGTTCCCTAAGCTGCCTGGCCGAACAGCCCCGAGTCCTTAAGGAAAGCCATGGCCACGGTCGGGCTTTCCCACAGAGCTTTGAAAGAGTGTAAATTGTGTTGTTGGCGTAAGTGGTTGTCCGAAATGCAGTCTTCTATGATGTGTTTAATGGTATGGGGTGCTGTGTTACAACCCGGGCAGGTGTCGACGACGGAGTCATCCAGTCTCTTCTGATAGCTCAGAAGAGCTGGATGGTGTCCGCATCTCAGCCTGGCCAGGTGGACTCTGTCCTCGCGAGGAAGGGAGGATTCAGAAGGATGGGTTTCGGGTTGAAAAATTTCTCCGGCGAAGCCGCTTTCTCCATACCATGATGGCTCGCCGTCGCTCGGCAGGAAAAAAATCGATACCTAAATGGGGAGAAACGTCTTTAAACAGTAGGCTAAATGGGGCCGAACGGATAAAACCCAGAGATAAAAAGCAGGTCGGTCCCTTTAAAGGGTATGGAAGGGGAAACTCAAGTCTCCAATTTACCCATATAAAGGTATATTGGTAGCGATACACCCTTGTGATACTAGAGGGGCACTCGGTAGAGCATATACCTCCGCCTACGCTGGCTGGTTCTCTACCATTAATATCATAGGCCGAAATTGTCTTCTGGATCTGGGTTCCAGGATCTAATCCGGATCGTCTCCGAAATTGAATCCTTTCTTCTTTGCCGCATATCCTATCTGCCCACCAATTATCGGGAAAATTGGTTCACAACTTTGCGAGATATTTTGTTTACAGGCAAACGAAAGCGAAAACACAACTCCCTTTCAAAATCGTTGGAGGAGGTAATAAGAAGATAAACATATATCACATAACCAAAGGGTAAACCACCATCAATATACCCATCTTGATCTTGTTTACCTGTTTATAGCCCTTTTAATATTACAGTGTACAAAACATATCTTAATACGTGATACATAGACAACTTGAACTCTATTAGCACTTTGAACACTCACTCTCATTCTCTTCATGGATAACTTAGATAATCGTATTCGAAAACCCCCCAGAGAAATTGATGGATAGATATTGATAGATAAATAGATACAGATAGATAGATAGATAGATACTGTCGATAAATAGATTGATACTGTAGATTGAAATAAATATATAAATCTATTCACCAAAGATTCACACATGAGAAATCTATAATAGTATATTACGTCTATTAAAGGCACGAGAGCAATAAATCTTTAGAGTAATAATATAGATGGGAAGCATATTTTAAAGTTCAAATCTAATTTAGCCAATGCTACTTGAATTTAAATAATAAAACATAGCCGATTCTATAGTAATAACAATATACAGTAGGTTACATACAATGGCTGAATTTCCTTTTCCACTACATTGTAACGGCTCAGACGGGGTTGTTTTACACCAGTTGGAGTGTAATAAAATAAAATCCTGCCATAATAAAGCCCCATCATGTCATTACTGTAGCTGATGTTGGCATAGTACTAACAGTGTCTCAGCAGGACTCAACAAAGTCCTCCTGCAGCATCAGCAACCACACCCCAGCCTCAATAGTGCTACAAGACAGGGGACATTATATGACTTTACTGTATAGGATGACCAATGGTCCATACTAGTGCCATCTCCTCTTTTAGTCGCCTTGTATGACTCCCAGTAGGATACGTGGGTCATATTATGTTTCCTCTACTAAATGGGAAGGCCCTTTACTCCCACTGAGGTAATAAGTATATTGTTTTATTTATTTATTTTTCTATATTGTTTCGCTAAATCTTCTATGCGTTATTTTCACCACGTGATATTATATCATTCACCCTTTCTGAAAATTGAAGATATCAACATGAACAAGTTAGAAAACATATGAAAAAAATTGAAGACATTTTGGAAGAAATATTGGAAGACTATTGCTAAGAAATGTTTACAATATATGCTAAAAATAAATTTACAACTTCTCAGTAAATATTTTATGATCATAGACTTTTATTACAGTAAATAGCATTACTTTGTCTTTATCAAAACACTAAAAAAAATTGTCATTGAACACAAAAAGCTTGCTATTTTGCATGTGAATTTAAGCTTTCTAATATTTAGTAAATATAAGCTCATAAAAATTCAGTATGTAGTTTCAAATATTATTATAATAATTTGTACACTTACCTCCAGTGGATACACTTGCCAAGCAAGTTTTCTGGACCCCCTTCTCTCCCATGTTTATATTAACCCCTTGAGGATTATGACGCATATTAGCACTTTATTTTGGCTATTAGTATACGATTTCATTCAGTACCAGTGACGTCTTTTTCATCGTATTCTGGCAACTATTAGACGATTTATTCAGCTTAGGAAGGACATCTAGCAATAATAAGGCTTCAACTTTCTCAACCAACCTTTTTAACTACCACAGATCCTTTCTAAGCTGCATAATATCGTCTAAATATAGCTAGAATAAAATATTACGCACGTTGCTGGTACTGAAAGGGTTAAGTGACAATGAATAGAGTAAGGACAATAATGACAAAACAAAAAAGGTCTCAGAGGCATTATTGAGTTAGTTTTGACCCTTTAGCATCCTAGAGGAGGTCTTGCCTAAACTGCAAAAAAATTGTCAATTGATAGCCAAAATAAACCGCTAAACCGCATCATACTCCTTAATGGGTTAACAGACTAATAGTGGACTTTAACCTGCTTTGAGCTGTATTAAGGGGCGGGTGGTTGCTTTTTAGGGACCCCTTATCTCTCCTGTTCAACCCCATTAGTTTTAAGATAATAACAAGTTCGCCCCATAAGCTTGGAGATTCTAAGACCTTTCATGCCATTTAGGTGTCGATTTGTTTTTCCTGGCAAGTGATAGCGTCCCTGCAATTTAAGATTTTTAGTATTTAGGCTCTTTTCTACTGAAAAATACACAAATTAATCTCCAAGGGGGCTTTTAGGGGTATTCTTTTAAACTTGATGGAGGTCTAGGGAGGAAATGAAAAGAATAATAAATTAATATACAAATAAATAAATAAAAATCTCCCCTCAATTAACCGTAATATTGATTAACGTTTTTTAAAGTAGTAACTTACAATCTTTTACAAATAAGCCTAATTTTACAGCTATTGTTTATATACAGTGTGGTCATGCATCATGGAGAGGTCACACAGGCACTTTTTACGGCAATATTTAGGAGTAATTCTCGTTTGGCAACTTCAGATTTAAACTTTTATTAGTCTTAAGCCACCAAACATTCTACTTCAGTCTAGTTGTTGTTGTTGATGTAGTTCCCCAGACTGTCTGGCTGAACAGTCCCGAGTCCGGTTGACCGAAGCCGCTCCAGATGCTCGGGCCCCCGACGGGACCAGGGTGAGATGAGATTTGTCTCTGAGAGAGCAGCGAGGGAGGGGAACATCAGCCCACGGGCTTGCACCCCCGGGGCAATGCCCCCACCGTCCGCAGTCCCCCTTGCAGTGCCACCCAATCCGGCGATCTCCCAAGCACCTAGAAGGAAAAGTAGTACAGTAAAAGAGACACACAGAAATGGCTAAGGTTGAGCAGAGGATGCCAAACCTCACTCTGGAGAGGACCAGCCTAAGTTTAGTTCCTGATACCAATGAACAAAAAAAAACGAAATGTTGCGAGACAAATCTTGCTCTTAGAAAATTGTCTGAAAAACCGCTCGTGTGACACCGCCTTAACGCAGGGGAGATGCCGAGCACATTACTCTTCGTTAAAATGAGGTATAAAAAACAAACTACCTAAAACTCTATAGACAAATGTTACAACTTAAACTTAAAGCACCATTTCAAAATAATCGCTGGAGACTGGCCGGAGCTCTATGACCGAAGAACAGGAAGCTCCGACGAACCCTGTTGGATTAATAAAGTTTGTATCACACAGGCTGTATTCCTCACACCTTGCTGAGGAGATCATTTCTGGCTACTTTTCCTCAGCTTCTGTTAGCTTCAGCCCCAGAGCTGAAGGTATAATAGTGATAAGTCGAGAGACATTTCGGCTGAGATAAAGGAATTCGGCAAAAGGTTTGCAAAGTTATACATTTTCACCTTCTTCAGTTATTAAGATAAAAAAATAATGGAAGATAGAGCCTCTTCTCGAGACTAATAAAGTACTGTATTGTGATAACATATGCCTTTGTTTACATCCAAATACTGGGAGTTCCAGACACAGGTCTATGGTGGCAGCAGTCATGGTACCCGTACAACTAATGCATCGTGTCTTCCAATATTATTTGCATTGATTTGCAATTAATATGGTATCATAATTCTACCAAATTTTCTCCACTTTGATGTTCAGCTGCAGGAAGTACTGAAGAGCTTCATTGTGTTTATGTGATAATTTCTCTATATAATTAGCTCAGCTCCTCAACAAGCTGTGGTGAATATAGCCCGCGTGATATGCACTTAAGGCCTTGAATTAAAACTCGGTCACACAAACAATTGAACGGGGTATTTCTCTTCCGAAATATGAGTAAATTTATCTTGAAGGAAGGTCTTGGGGTTATTTTTGTTAAGCTTGATGAAGGTCTAGGGAGGAACTAATAAAAAAAAAATAGAAAAAAAATATTCCCTTAGATAAATTGCATTGACACAAAGTATTCTTGCATTACAGTTAGCACGAAAGTTGACGTGATCACATGTAGGAAGCAGTAGTCCGTAGTGTATCGAAAAGTGTATCACTATGTACTTAACCCTTAGAAGATACCATTTATTTTCTCATTTCTGGCTATTATTAGACAATTTTATTCAGATTAGGAAGACACCATGGAGATTTTATTCAGATTAGGAAGAGAACATGGAAATTTTATTCAGATTAGGAAGGGTACCGGTACGTGGAAGTTAATGGTTAATTGAGACAGTCTTTACCCTTATCATTCCAACAGATCCTTCGTAAATTGTATAAAATCGTCTAATGATAGCCAGAACATAGTGTCAAAATGCATCATACTTCAGAAGGTTAACACAAGGCACTTATCATGTCACAGTTCACTTACACACATACAGGTCTCCCTCACTATCCGAGGTCTCGATTTACGATATTATTATAGGTTTTTAGGTGTTTGTGTTTCTGTTTTGGCTGGTCCGAGAATGCATCCCCATTTACCCCATTAATTTTAGGGTTTGCTAAACGATTTTTCTATTTAAGATCGGGTTTTCAGGAACGTAACCCAATTGTATATCGAGGGAGACCTGTACGGTACTTGAGGCACTCGCAGCGTTCACTTTATTGTACTTATCGAGACAACACCAACATAACACTTAAGCCGGTATTACACAAGCGCTTTTTCCCTCAACATTTATCCTCAACACTGGTCTGGCAGCTTATGAGGTCAACATTTAACATATTCCTGTCACCTAAATTCATCTATCATTAGTCTAGTTTTTGATGTATGTATGTATGTATATACTCAGGCACACACCCCATAGCTGGGGGTGGCCGACACGAGACAGAGCTCGAACAGAAACATTTAAAGTTCCTATTCTCAGGGTCCGGCACCACTTTCGTGTTCCCTCTCCCGTTTCTCTGTCTCGTCGAGTAGGAGAATTATACAACTGATACCGGTGCAAAATATTCCAGAAATGTTGATCATTGAATGTCAACTATAAAAGCTCTCGTGTGATACCGGCTTTACTTATAATAACCCATCAAAGATAACACATATCAAAACAACAACTTACGTATAGTGACTTGTTACTTACATATTCAAAGTCAAAGTAATGTACACCCATATGTAAAAGTTCTGTGACAAAACATTAAAGAAACTATGAAATCCAAGATGTAGCACTTTATCTTGAAAATTATAAGTTATTTCCAATTTAACATTACATTCTGTTCCTTTTGCTGGATTAGTTTTCAAATGTATTAGTTTTTCACTGGAATTTGCACATTTCATCATAATAGTCGACGAATGTTTGAATCCAATGTGCCGGGATAGCGAAAATATGGTAAAATTAGATGAATACATTTATACAAGAATGTACAAAAGATAACGTATATAATGATACTAAATTTATTACTTAATTTCTTCTTTCCTTTCCTGTTCATCAATATTTTTGCAGTGTGCTATATACACTGAAAAAATTCCATTTTGTTTTGGTATCTGATGATATTTTACAATGTACAGTTGCTCAGACATAAACCTGGTTCATAGACTGTGAAGGGGAAAGGGATTTAATGTTCTTACAAATCACATTCACCTCATCTTATCTGATCTTAAAGGTGTATTTTCTATTTATACTCTTTTGTACTTTGTTGCTAAAAGGTGGTAAAATATTTATTTACATAAAAACAAACAATAAACAGTTATGGTCAAAGTAGAGCCGCCCCAACAGCATCTGAACCAACTTGAAGTCTTTGCAACTGTACCTTTGTCAAACATTATACAAATATCATAAAGTATACGCAAAGATCTGCCACTTGGATGTACCACTTATAAGTTCCAATAATTAGAAATGATAACAAATATATGAACACTTCACAGTTTTATTGTCAATCTTTAAAATAATTGCCCATTTTACAAATGTATTTTGTCCTTGTCTTGCACTCACTGATGTAGTCTGTTTGTTACTTGCGCAATAACGACAGGCGCCCCTTGATAAACCCATCAGCATGTTCCTGAAGCTTGGACGTATTTGCATCCATGTACGCTATTTTTCATTCACTATGACGATCACGATAACTTATTCTAACTTATCCTAATCTAATCTTACCTTACTTAACCTAACACAACAGTGAGGTGAGGTGAGGCGTTACGTTATTTTAGTTTAAGTTACCATGATCACCTTGGTAAAATAAACTTATTGCAAATATAAACCCACCAAATCATTAAGAACATGTTGATGGACTCGTCGGGACGGTTACTTTCTTTCTGGTCGATGGCGTACTATACCTGAGTTTCCGAGCCACACTTTGTCCTGGCTCCACGCTGCGGCTGACCGTGGGGGTGAAGGGGATGGGGGTACTGGTGGTGGGGGTGAGTGTTGTTGGTGGAGGGGAGGTGATGTTGGTGATGGTGAAGGTGGTGGTGATGATGGTGCTGGTGCTTGGGGAGACACCGAGAACCCCCACCACCACCGTGAATGTCCGCCAGCCCCGAGTCCTCTTGTGGCGGCCGGTGCTGGTAGAAGTGGTGGTACTGGTGGCTGTTGGCGCTGCGGATCTGCGTGGCATTCTTGAAGGTGCCGGTCGTGGTAGTTTTGAAGGACCCGGTAGTTGCGTTACCACCCTGGCCGGTTTGCATCAGATGTGACGCTTGGAGGTAGGGCGGCAACGGTTGTTTTTTGGCCGTAAACCGTCTGAAAAATTGCTTCCAGGTGTTGAGGACCCGGCCGTTGACCAAGAAGAGGCCCCCGGTGATCCCCACGGCCACGGACATGAAGATCTTGAGCATAAACACCTCCATGTTGGGCCGGACGGAGGGGTCTTGGAGCCACGTCTCTCGCTTCACATACTCGTAAAATGTTGCTGCCACCTATTGGGGAGAGACAGGATTTTTTTTTTTCATATATATTTACCATTTAGCAACTACAAAATTATATTTTAAACTATGTATTTTCAGACATTACTAGAATAAAGTTGACTTGATTTTGATTATTAACTAAAGTTCAAGTAGAAGTATGTCTGTGCCTGTCTTATCTCATTTTGTTTTTGTGCCTGTCTGTTTATCTTTCTATTTCTCACCCACCTGACACACGGATGGGATCATATACAACACAGCCTCGACCCCTACCCGAGCAATGGTGACGTCAACTCAGTCCGTCTTGAGAGACTTTAATTACAGCTCCTTGAATCACTTTTTTATCTCTCTCTGTCTTTCTGTTTGCATTCCTCTTTATGCTTTTATATATGTCTGTCTGTCTCTGCATCTCTGTTTCTTTCTCTCTCTCTGTATATATGTTTGTATCTGTCCATCTGTTTCTTACCTGACACATGGATGGGATCATATACAGCACAGCCACAACTCCAACCCGAGCCACGGTGACGTCGACCCGGTCCGTCTTGAGCCCGTCCGCCTTGAGTCTGCTGCGGGCCCTGTACAGGCACGCGAACACCAGCAGCACCAACGTCGCCCCTGTCACCAGGTACAGGAATTGAGGCACCAGGACGAAGCGAACCAGGGTCTCCGTATTTTGCTGGCCCGCGTAACAGATACCTGGAAGAAAATTAAGAGCAGAGATAGGATGAGGAAAAATAGGAAACGCTAAATTAAAAGGAGAGAAAAAGAGAGATATAAGGTATAGAATATGATCTACCAGGAGGAAGCGAACCCGGGTCTCTGTGTTTTGTTGGCCCACGTAACAAATGCCTGGAAGAAAAATGAGAGTAGAGTTAGGACGAGGAATACTAAGAAACGCCAAATTAAATGGAAATGATGAAGTACAAAGGAGTACAAAGGAGTACAAAGGAAATCAAGCAACAACAGGTCTAGTGACCCTTCTAGGTTGCTTGTCCTCCAAAACACTGAGGATCAAGTGTCCAAACAGTGGTTTAGAGTGGGTAAGGGAACATTGGAAAGGGAACTACTGCCCTGCCACTAACGTGGCAGGACTAGGAAGTTAGTAGGGGACATATGGGTTAGTAACTGAGGGGAGGATAAAGTTATTCATTTACAAACGCAGTCAGTCGCGGGTTTGATGCGAGATATTTGTCTAGGCGGAATTTAAATGAATCAACGGTGCTGCAGTCTATAACGTCTCGGGGAAGCCCATTCCACAAGTTGACAACTCGATTGAAGAAGAAATTCTTAGATTCGTGCGAGTTAAAAGATTTACCAATAATTTTGCAACCGTTTCCCCGCGTGTAATTAGATTGGTCGATAGTGAAGTACTTACTACAGTTCATATTGTCAATGCCTTTGATGATTTTGAACACTTGAATTAAGTCGCCTCTTAATCTGCGCTGGGTTAAAGGAAATAGATTTAATTCTCTAAGACGCTCTTCGTATGGTTTGTTCTTTAGGCTAGGTATCATTTTGGTAACTCTACGTTGAACTCGTTCTAGCTTGTTTATATCTTTTTGGTAATAAGGGCACCAGGATTGAACGCAGTATTCCAGAAGAGGGTGGACTAAGGAATTGTAAAGGGTTAGGATAACTTCTTTGGATTTATGCTCAAATGACCTGCCTATAAAGCCAATTATTTTGTTTGCCTTCTTAACAACTTCTGAACATTGTTGACTCGGTTTTAGGTTACTCGATATTGTTACTCCCAGATCAGTTTCTCTGTTTACATTCTTAAGCTGAGTGCCATTCATCGAATAGTTTGCTTTCTCATTTAGGTATCCGACATGTAGTACTTTACATTTATCCGCATTGAAACTCATTTGCCAAATTTGGGCCCAACATGACAATTTATCTAGATTGTGTTGCATATCGTCAACTTGTTCTTTTGAGAGTACGCTATTTGCAATTTTTGTATCGTCAGCAAATTTTGAGATTGTGCAGGTGAGACCCTCATCTATGTCGTTGATGTAAATTAGAAAGATAATTGGTCCTAGTACCGATCCCTGGGGTACCCGCTACTTACATTGGTCCATTTAGATGCCTTACCGTTTATGACTACCCTTTGCTTTCTGTTGCTGAGCCAATTTTCTATCCATTTCAACACACCGTCTTGTATTCCATGCGCTTTTAGTTTTAGCAGTAAACGTTTGTGGGGAACTTTGTCAAAGGCCTTTTGAAAATCAAGGTATATAATATCTACAGCTTTACTCTCATCGTAGAGGTTGAGGATATCGTGGAAGAAGTCTAAGAGGTTTGTTAAACAGGAACGTTTTTTTACGAAAGCCGTGTTGAGTATCTTTAAGTATGTTATTTTCCTCTAAGTGATTTACGAGTCTGTCTCGTATGACCGTTTCTAGCATTTTACATACAACTGAGGTTAAGCTAATTGGACGATAGTTACTGGGTAGGGATTTGCTGCCTTTTTTTAATATCGGTGTTACGTTGGCTAGCTTCCACTGATCAGGCATAGTTCCAGACTGCAAGGATTTATTGAATAGTAATGTCAGTGGTTTGGAGAGCTCATTCTTAGCTTCCTTTAGAACTCTAGGCGAGATTGTATCAGGTCCTGGCGTTTTATTTACCTTGAGTTTATCTAAACAGTTCAATACTTCTCTCTCTGTAACGGTGATATTGCTTAGAACATCTGAATTATCAATCTGAATCGGCGATGGTGTAGGGATATCACTGAGGTCTTCTGTTGTAAAAACTAATGCAGATGAAGAGAGATATAAGGCATAGAGAATATGAAGCATCAGGAGGAAGCAAACCAGGGTCTCTGTGTTTTGTTGGCCTGCGTAACAAATACCTGGAGGAGAAAAAAAGAAGATAGTTAGAATTACGATAAATAAGACACCAAATTAAGAGGAGAGACGAAGATTTTGTATCGAAATATGTTGCTAATTATGAAAACCTGCCATTAATATGAAGTGGAGACATAGTAGATTCATATTTCTTTATTACGTATCGAGGAATAAGCTGCTAAAGTATTAAATTAACGTCATTTAGAAATAATCAGACTATATAGATAATCAACAATAAGAGTGAAAATTAGGAAAAATACGAAACATTCAATCAACCCTTTCAAGATCCTATTACACTTTCCGTTTCTGCTTTCTGGCTTTTATTAAATGATTTCATTCAGATTAGGAAGGCTATATGGAAGTCAGAGGGCTAATTGGGATAGTATTTACCCTTATAATTCCCATATACCCTTCCTAGACTGTACAAAATCCACTGTCAAAATGCGTCATAATCTTCTAAGGGGTTAAATGTTGAGACAATAAGAGATTGACAGCAAAGAGTGTCAATGGAGAAAAGAGGCAAAAAGTGAGTTAAGCTGAAAAGAGACGCGATACACAATACAAAAAAATAAAGATAGGGATATAAAGCAAAGAGGTAACAGAGAGACAGAAGAGATGCCGAGGAATTAAATAGAACAATGAGGGAAGAGAGAGGTTGAACAGTGGTTATGAGGGATCTGTGGTCTCCTTGGTCGTTATTCAGAGTATCATATTCATGATTTGCTCGTGACGTCAGGTCACGTGACACAATAAAGGAATCTCCACCTGGATATATGGCTTGGGGCTGGCAAACACATTCCAGCTGATCCACACATATATATAAACACACACCCACACACACACACCTATATATAAAACACCCACCCACCAACACACACACACACACACACACACACACATACATACACACACACACACACAAACACACACAGTCACACATATACTGTACACACACACACAGCCCGTAGCCTAGTAGGTAGAGCTCTCGTCTCACACACGAGGGGTCGGGGGTTCAATCCCCGGCCGGGCGGAGACAAATTGGGCTTGTCTCCTTTCATGTGTTAGCCTCAGTTCACCTAGCTGTAAATAGGTACCTGGAATAAGTGGATGACGTTGTGAAGTCCCATCTGAGGTTGGCAAAAATGGTACAAAGCGAGATGGGTATCATATGGTTCACCTAAGCTGATGACTACCTAAGCCTTCGGGCGAGACGGTACCGTCTATAGTGAGAATGGTACCATACAGATCCACCCTAAGCCTTCGTTTCCGATGTCGCCAATTGGCTAAAATACAGACTACACACACATCCACAGCCATTCCAACAGTACATAAAACACTTAACATGCATTTCACGCAATACATTCCCAGTTAAGGAGGCGCGATAATAATGAGCTTAGCTCGCATTGCGTGGATTCCCCTTGACGAACAAGTAACTGAGTAACTGTCACGGTGGCCGAGCGCGCTTAGTACTCTGTATTGGGAGCGCTAGCTCTGGTGTTGGGGGTTCGATCCCACGCGCTGGCAGGGTAAGTTCTCTCAAAAACTTTCCCTGGCCGTGAAGGCAAGATCTGGGCGGATCGTCTCGGGGGACCCACAAAGTCTCCTGCCCACGTCCTACTCCCTCGGGAGTATGTAGGCGCTCTCGTTAGCTGCCCGGATCAGTCTGTTGATCCATTAGGATAAGATCTAGGTTAAGTCTGTGTATTTTCATCCCCATTGGCTGCCGGCTTGAAATAAACATTTTTTTTTTTTTTTTTTTTACTGTTACACTGTTACCTGATACCTCTCCAATATCTCGCTCTCTCTCTCACTGGTATCTATAACATTAATAAACAACCCACCATTGTATTTCTATTACTCATAACTTTCTCTTAAGGGGAGATTTGATATGTAAATAAATATAAATAAACAGGGCCTTAAATCTCCATCTACAGAAACGTATACATTAGTGGCATGAGGGTCAATCACCTCCACCATCAGTAGCATCAAAGGTACTAATGGGGGACTTAAGGAGGGGGGGGGGGGGGGATGGGCGTGTTTATTTGATTATTTATAGATATTTTTATTATATTTTAGTTTCTTCTCTAGACCTCCATCAAGCTTAAAAAAACACCCCCAAGATCCCCCTTCAAGATATATTTGTACATTTCTCGGTACAAAACTGTCCCGGCCGAAGGCTGATTCCTCCTAAATTACAGACTCGCTATCGCTCGTCAGGAAAAAATCGACACCTAAATGACACGAAAAGTCTTAAAATTAACATTGAAAAGGGGCTAAAGGTCTTAAAATCGCCAAACTAAAGGGGCTAAGCACGAGGGAGAAGGGTGTCCAGATAAACGGCCCATCTCCCCTTAAGCTCTTTACTACTACAAGGTATAATATGCTGAGACATGGCTGATGGGACCCCAAGTCAATATTCAGAGTTTGGTTTGGTTTGTATTGGTCATATTTGCAATTTGCACTTAGCCAGAGCATTTCAATTTGTCCTTTTTGCACTAAACAAGAACATTCCAACACAATAGGGTGTTTAACAGACTGAATAGTTTGTTAATGCTACTAATGACCAAACATCTACTGTATATGTACTGTACTGTATACCAAATACAACAATGGATAACATTACAAGATGGAAAGGCTTAACATGAGTATATGTAAAAACAGTTTTGCATACATTTCACACACAAACACACACACAATTGTAAGATACTTAGTCATATGCATTGAGGAGCTGTGTCCTATACTATTTTGTAAAAGTCTGAGCAAAAATAAATATTTATTCTATTCCATTCACACATACTGTATACAGTACATGCAAATATAACAAATACTATAAACACACACACACACACACACACTGTATAAACACACACACATACATACATACACACACACACACACTGTATAACCACACACATACACACACACACACTGTATAACCACACACATACATACACACACACACACATACACTATGTATAATTATATAAACACATTCTCACATAGATATAAAACAAACACATTATGTATATGTAAATTATAAACACATACATACTCACAAATATATAAACACACACACACACTATGTATATATAAACACACACACACTCACAAAGATACTATTATAAACACACACATACATACATAGATATAAACACACACACAAACTATGTATATATAAACACACACACTCACAAAGATAATATTATAAACACACACATACATACATAGATGTATATATAAACACACACATACTCACATAGATAATATTATAAACGCACACATACTCACATAGATATAAAGACACACACACACTATGTACAGTATATATAAACACACACATACTCACATAGATAATATTATAAATACATACATAGATACATACAGACATACACACACACACACACACAGACTGAACATTGCCTGAGGGAGGGTTAGATTGCTAGCCGTACATCAGAGGACCACCCAGTTTGTGTCTACTTCTAACTATATCTGTCTATATATCTCTATCATTACCTTTAGCTCTATCTCTAACCCTCTCTCTCTATCTCTAACCCTCTTTCTCTAACTCTACCTCTATCTATATCTCTATCATTACCTTTAGCTCTATCTCTAACTCTACCTCTATCTATATCTCTATCATTACCTTTAGCTCTATCTCTAACCCTCTCTCTCTATCTCTAACTCTATCTATATCTCTATCATTACCTTTAGCTGTATCTCTAACCCTCTCTCTCTATCTCTAACTCTACCTCTATCTATATCTCTATCATTACCTTTAGCTCTATCTCTAACCCTCTCTCTCTATCTCTAACTCTACCTCTATCTATATCTCTATCATTACCTTTAGCTCTATCTCTAACCCTCTCTCTCTATCTCTAACTCTCTTTCTCTAACTCTACCTCTATCTATAACTCCCTCCCCCCCCTTACTGTGTCTACCACTAGCTATATCTATATCTCTACCTCTCTCTATCTATCCTTAACCCTCTCTCTCTATCTCTATCTTTGCCCTTCTCTCTCTCTCTAACTCTACCTCTATCTATAACCCTCTCTCTCTCTATGCACCTCTCTCTCTATCTCTACCTCTAACTCAATATATGCCTCTATCTCTATTTTTAACCCTCTCTCTCTATCTCTATCTTTGCCCCTCTCTCTCTCTAACTCTACCTCTATCTATAACCCTCTCTCTCTCTCTACACCTCTCTCTCTATCTCGATGCATTCCTCTCTTAATCGTCGTCTCTCTCTCTCTCTTTCAGTCAACCAATCAGCCACCAAGAGGTCAGCTAACAGTCCAACCAGTCAACTAATCTAATGCTATAGACATCTCACTGCCAAACAAAAAATGGGCCACTTCATGATATTTATTCGCCATTCAAACACCGAAAAACCTTACCAATCACGGCTATGTAGTAGTAGTAGTAGTAGTAGTAGTAGTTCAATTAACTATCTTTCGTAATATACATTAACCTAATCCCACAAGGACCCCAATGGAAATACGCCTAACGGCCTTATTGGGCTATCCTTAGTTGGAATTATGCAAGGCTGGTACATGTCATATATGTAACATACTATGTGGTACCAACTCTGTAAATTGCTAACTGAATAAATATTATTATTATTATTATTATTATTATTAACTGATATACAATACATATACTGTACATATAAATAAACAAATAGGTAAATATATAAAATAAAATACATAAAACACTGTTCAATAAATGAGTTCAACATATAATACATTAATAAACATTCAATTACCAAGACATACAGATATACACCCCCAAAAAAACAATAAAAAACAAAAAACAATATCATCTTCATCTCTCCATTCCTCTCTGAACATTCCTAAATATATGTTCTAGAGTCTATGTTGCATTGATAGTTTTTTGTGTACAGTCGCGCTAATAAGTGATGTCTGGGCACCAAGTATGTTTTGATCAATAATTGGTATATCAGCAAGATCTAAGCTTAATTTCTTCATATCGAGTGAAATATACAAACATGTTCCTACACTTAACCACCCTATTTAACATCTGACAGACATTAATACAGCACAGAGCTAGCCAAACATAATGACAGCTGGAACATGACTTATTAGCGCGACCGTACATAAATAATCACTAAACCCTGTTCCAAAGAAGTAGACCAAAACTCTTGAAAGAGTAATCGAGCTAATATGTCTACCGATTGGGAAGGGTCAACCAGGGAATAGGTGAGGACATATACAGCCCATTTGCTCTAGCCCTTTTTGAGTTATTGAGGTTGAAGTTTGCGATTTCTGGCCTTCCTATTTGGAACAGGGTATAGACTAGAAGAACACACTGCTTGAGCATACTTCTCCATAAGGAAAAACTATTCTCATTAAACTCGGCTTATGGGCTAAACAATTTAAATTTAAATTTAAAGTAACTAGTTTGAGAGAGAGAGAGAGAGAGAGAGAGAGAGAGAGAGAGAGAGAGAGAGAGAGAGAGAGAGAGAGAGATAGAGAGAGAGAGAGAGAGAGAGAGAGACCTATGTTTCTGACTGTTAATCTATTCGTGCAACAAGCCAATCAATCACCAGGCAATAGTCGAACCTGTCAGCCAATCAGATAGTCAGTCACCCAATCAGATAGCCAGCGAGCCAATCAGATAGTCAGTCACCCAATCAGAAAGCCAGCGAGCCAACCAGAAAGTCAGTCAGCCAATCAGAAAGTCAGTCAGCCAATCAGTAAGTCAGTCAGCCAATCAGAAATCCAAGTCAGCCAATCAGAAAACCAATCAACCAATCAAAAAGCCAACCAACCAATCGCAAAGCCAACCAACCTATCAGAAAACCAATCAACCAATCGCCTAGTCATTCAACCACTCAGAGAACCAGTGATGCATAAAGCCAACTACGGCCCTATCAGACCAATCAGAACCTTGGCCTACCATAATCAGCACTCAGGACACCACACACAAACACACACACACACACTCTCTCTCTCTCTCTCACATACTCCGAATCATTCTCTCCCAAACACAGACATACATATTTTTTTGTTCTCTCTCTCTCTCTCTCTCTCTCTCTCTCTCTCTCTCTCTCTCTCTCTCTCTCTCTCTCTCTCTCTCTGTCTGTTTGTTGTGGGTCAATAACTGGTTGGGAGTCTTGCCTTGAGTTATGCAATGTTAGTTAAACTTAATCGTAAGTTAGAAGCTGCTTGGGTTTGTGGGGTGGAGGAGGAGGAGGGGAGAGAGAGAGAGAGAGAGAGAGAGAGAGAGAGAGAGAGAGAGAGAGAGAGAGAGAGAGAGAGAGAGAGAGATTATTAGTGGTGATGGTGGTTGTGCTATTAATAGTGGTGGTGGTAGTAGTAGTTGCTGATGTTGCTGTTTTTGTAGTAGTAGTAGTAGTAGTAGTAGTAGTAGTAGTACCGGTAGTAGTAGTTCATTTGTAAATCAATTCAATAACTTTGTTTTCGTAATATACATAAATTTATACCGGTAAACAGTGCATTACATATTCATATACATCAAATAGATCTTACAACGTATGATGCGGCATATCTAATTTATCCTTTCCTTATATACAATGTGTACTTCAAAATTGTCTACCTCAATTCTGGCACTCCTCAATAAATTTATAAATATTAATAATATTAATAGCAGTAGTAGTAGTAGTAGTAGTTTGTAAAATATAAAGTATGTACAATTTTAAATACAAATCAAAGAAAACAAAAACAAAAGTAGTAGTAGTAGTAGTAGTAGTAGCCTAGTTGAGGTGGTGATAGAAAATAGTCTAGTCTTCATAAAAACAACCACATACTTCGTGTACACACCAAACACCACTTTCAAGTCTCACCAAAGTCTAGTGTGTCTAATAGATGTAGTAGTGATAGTATTAGTGTTACAGATTATACTTAAGGCTTCGTTATCGTTATCACAACCACTCTACAGATAACAGCAGCTAAAACAACTCATATCAGTAATTAAGCCGAGGATAAGGGCTGCTCAAATAATGCCAAACGTAGCTGGTGGGATACGAATAAAGTCAGAGGCACATTTATTTATATAATAATAATAATAATAATAATAATAATAATAATAATAATAATAATGATGACTATTATTAATATTAGTTTTCTTATATATAAATATATATATATATATATATATATATATATATATATATATATATATATACAGTATATATATATATAATATATACAATTATTATACATATATCCTACTTGTCTCTCTATATCTTTCACTCTCACTCTATCTAAATACCCCCTCCTCTCTCTCTCTCTCTCTATCTTTTTATCTATCACTATATATCTGCTGAGTCATTTCTTCCATCAATATATTCAGCTTTTTGTTCAC
>CM064525.1:1351864-1427955 GCA_032716605.1 Paralithodes platypus
GGGGAAGGGAGGAGGAAAGTATTTAGGGAGGAGCAAGAGGGAATAGGAGAGAAGGGTGGGAGGAGGTACTATGGGAGGAAAGGAGGGAGGGGGAAGGGAGGAGGAAAGTATTTAGGGAGGAGCAAGGGGGAATAGGAGAGAAGGGAGGGAGGAAAGGACTACTATGGGAGGGAAGGAGGGAGGAAGGGGGTATTATGGGAGAGAAGGGAGGGAGGAATGGAGAGAGAAGGAGGGGAATGGAGAGAAGGAAATACTGAAGGAGCAGAGAGGGAGACAAGAAGGGAGGGAGGGAAGTATTGAGGGATGGAAGGGAGGTAGGAAGTAGAGTGATATAAAAGTTGAGAAAGAGGGAGGGAACAAGAAAAGAATATTGAGGTACTGAGGGAGGTAGGGAGGGAGCGAGCGAAGAGGGAGGACGAAAGTACTGAGGGCGTAAGAGCGGGAGGAACAGAGGGACGGGAAAAAAGAGGAGGGGGGGGGAGAAAGAGGGAGGGAGGGAAGGAGGGAGATAAGAGAGATGAAGACAGTACTGAAGAGAGGATGGGAGGAGAGAAGAAGAGGAAAAACAGAGAAGGGAGGGAGGGAAGGAAGGAAGGAAGTGAAGTAGAAAACAGAGAAGAAAAAAAGAGGAGGTAGGAGGGAAAGCATAGGGAGGGGGGGGGGGGGGGGAAAGAAGGAAGGAAGGAAGGTGGGAAGAAGAAATACAAGAATAAGGCGGTATTTAAAGGCGGAAAAGAAAGGGAAATATACGGAAGGAAGGAGGGAGAAAGGGAGGAGTAAGGAGGAATGGGAGGGAGTAAGGAGGAAGGAAATGAAGAGGAAAAACAGAGAAAAGAGAAAGGAGGGAAGGAAAACATA
Organism: Paralithodes platypus; assembly: GCA_032716605.1. Taxonomy (NCBI): domain Eukaryota; kingdom Metazoa; phylum Arthropoda; class Malacostraca; order Decapoda; family Lithodidae; genus Paralithodes; species Paralithodes platypus. Next base: position 1,352,723 of record CM064525.1, read on the forward strand.
GAGGGAGGGAACAGGAAGGAAGGAAGGGGGGGGGGAGAAGAGGAAAAACAGAAGGAAGGAAGGGAAGGAAAGGAGGAGAGAGGAAGAAAAAAAGAAAATAGGGAGGGAGGAAAGGAGGAAGAGAAGAGGAAAACAGAGAAGGGAGAAAGGAAGTAAGGAGGGAGAATATAGGGAGAGGTAGGAAATAATAAGGATGGATGGGAGGGTGGGTGAGAGTGAATAATGCTGACAGTATTTATATATAGATAAGAAGGTTGGTTGAACAAACTCACATGTGTGGATGGAGAGGAGGGTGGGGAAACAGCCAGGAGTGAAGGGTTGGTGGGGAGATACATACATATACACAGGCTACGTACACACACACACACACACACACACACACACACACACACACACACACACACACACACACACACACACACACACACACACACACAGGTTACATACACAGACATACAGTATACACAACTCACATACACAGTCGTACACACACAAACACTTGCATACAGGAGTACAAAGGAGTAAAAAGGAAATCAAGCAACAACAGATCTAGTGACCCTTCTAGGTTGCTTGTCCTCCAAAACACTGAGGATCAAGTGTCCAAACAGTGGTTTAGAGTGGGTAAAGGAACATTGGAAAGGGAATTACTGCCCTGGAACTAATGTCCGTGGCAGGATTAGGAAGTTAGTAGAGGACAGATGGGTTAGTAACTGAGGGGGGGATAAAATAAAGTTATTCATTTACAAACGCAGTCAGTCCCGGGTTTGATGAGAGATATTTGTCTAGGCGGAGTTTAAATGAATCAACGGTGATGCAGTCTATAACGTTGCGGGGAAGCCCATTCCACAAGTTGACAACTCGATTGAAGAAGAAATTCTTAGATTCGTGCGAGTTAAAAGATTTACCAATAATTTTGCAACCGTTTCCCCGCGTGTAATTAGATTGGTCGATAGTGAAGTACTTACTACAGTTCATATTGTCGATGCCTTTGATGATTTTAAACACTTGAATTAAGTCACCTCTTAATCTGCGCTGGGTTAAAGGAAATAGATTTAATTCTCTAAGACGCTCTTCGTATGGTTTGTTCTTTAGGCTAGGTATCATTTTGGTAACTCGTTCTAGCTTGTTTATATCTTTTTGGTAATAAGGGCACCAGGATTGAACGCAGTATTCCAGAAGAGGGCGGACTAAGGAATTGTAAAGGGTTAGGATAACTTCTTTGGATTTATGCTCAAATGATTGCCTATAAAGCCAATTATTTTGTTTGCCTTCTTAACAAACTTCTGAAACATTGTTGACTCGGTTTTAGGTTACTCGATATTGTTACTCCCAGATCGGTTTCTCTATTTACATTCTTAAGCTGAGTGCCATTCATCGAATAGTTTGCTTTCTCATTTAGGTATCCGACATGTAGCACTTTACATTTATCAGCATTGAAACTCATTTGCCAAATTTGGGCCCAACATGACAATTTATCTAGATTGTGTTGCTTATCGTCAACTTGTTCTTTTGAGAGTACGCTATTTGCAATTTTTGTATCGTCAGCAAATTTTGAGATTGTACAGGTGAGACCCTCATCTATGTCGTTGATGTAAATTAGAAAGAGAATTGGTCCTAGTACCGATCCCTGGGGTACCCCGCTACTTACATTGGCCCATTTAGATGCTTTACCGTGTATGACTACCTTTTGCTTTCTGTTGCTGAGCCAATTTTCTATCCATTTCAACAGACCGTCATGTATTCCATGCGCTTTTAGTTTTAGCAGTAAACGTTTGTGGGGAACTTTGTCAAAGGCCTTTTGAAAATCAAGGTATATAATTATCTACAGCTTTACTCTCATCGTAGAGGTTGAGGATATCGTGGAAGAAGTCTAAGAGGTTTGTTAAACAGGAACGTTTTTTACGAAAGCCGTGTTAAGTATCTTTAAGTATGTTATTTTCCTCTAAGTGATTTACGAGTCTGTCTCGTATGACCGTTTCTAGCATTTTACATACAACTGAGGTTAAGCTAATTGGACGATAGTTACTGGGTAGGGATTTGCTGCCTTTTTTTAATATCGGTGTTACGTTGGCTAGCTTCCACTGATCAGGCATAGTTCCAGACTGCAAGGGTTTATTGAATAGTAATGTCAGTGGTTTGGAGAGCTCATCCTTAGCTTCCTTTAGAACTCTAGGCGAGATTGTATCAGGTCCTGGCGTTTTATTTACCTTGAGTTTATCTAAACAATTCAATACTTCTCTCTCTGTAACGGTGATATTGCTTAGAACATCTGAATTATCAATCTGAATCGGCGATGGTGTAGGGATATCACTGAGGTCTTCTGTTGTAAAAACTGATGCAAAGAAGGTATTGAGGGCATTACTCATTTGTACTTCGTCTTTGGTGTATTCTCCATTTTCATCGACTAACGGTCCAACAGTTGAAGTAACTACTTTTTTCTTTCCGATATAACTATAGAATTCTTTCGGGTTTGTTTTACTTTGATTCTGAATATGTAACTCTAAAGTCTCTTTACTTTGCTTAATTAACTTTTTGGCTTTGCGTTGTAGCTCTACAAATTTCACCCGTTCTTCGTCATTTTGTGAGGATTTTAATCTATCATTAGCAAATTTTTTAGCAAGCAGGCAGTTTGAAATATCTTTATTCCACCATTTGGGCTTATTATTATGGCCTGGACGCCGTATTTTCGATGGTATGCAGTCTTGCACTGCTTTTAGGTAAGTGGTTTCGAATAACTTCCAAGATGTATTTATGTCGTTATTGTTAATTAAAAAGCTCCAGTCAGTTTCTTTAAACATAGCTCTAAGTTTATGGAAGTTTGCTTTCTTGAAATTAGGGACTTTTTCGATGCTACTATTTGGTTCGTTACTAGTAAACTTTAAAGTGAAAGTTATCGTACGATGGTCGCTGTTAGTTACTGAATTCATCACCAACATTCAAATTCTCTATCAATTCTTCTTTTGTTGCAAGTACAATGTCAAGAACGTTATTACCACGGGTCGGCGTTCGAACAAATTGATAAAGCGAACTCTCTTGCAAGTTCGTATACAAGTCATGTCCGGAGTGTGAAGTAAGAGTATCGCCCCACTTAGTCACAGGTAAATTAAAGTCGCCAAAAATTACGGTATCTTGTGAGTTACTTACATCTGCAATTTGTTCGTAAATTTCTCGGTCAGTTTGCACTGATTGAGCTGGAGGTCTGTATATTAACGCAAGTATTATTTTTGTACCTTTATTATTCTTTATTAGCACAAAAGATGTGTCGACGTTCACAATTTGAGGTTTTGACACGAGGGTCGGGTTAAGACTTTCTTTGATATAAAATAAAACGCCACCTCCATTTTTATTTATTCTGCTGTTCTCAAACATTACATAACCGGGAAGTGAATACTCTGCTAAAAAGTCTCTATCTTCTGTATTGAGCCAAGATTCTGTTATGCCAATCACATCATAATTTTCTGAGAGAGAGAGAGAGAGAGAGAGAGAGAGAGAGAGAGAGAGAGAGAGAGAGAGAGAGAGAGAGAGAGAGAGAGAGAGATGCACTAGAGGACTGACAATATGGAAGTCATCAAACTTAAGTGTAATGTAATATATCCCACTTATTACATGGAGTGCCAAACCTCTGCACTTTGGGTTAGACAGCCTAGGAAAGTACTACCTCCTTAACTGTTTACATGGTAACCTCTTTCTCTGTCAAGTACACAACACACTTATCCCAGTAAATATAATGTATACTCACTCTCCCTTTCATTAAAAACTTTAATCCTTCACACCACAGTAACGTTCACAAAGTTGTTGCACATAGTTTTCGGCCTAAAAATTGGTTAGCACTTGTATGTTAATTGCATGGGCATGGGTGTTGTGGGGTAGAAATATATTTGTTTGGATATAAAGTGACCACTGAACCATGATTCTACACCGAAAATCTATAACGATTGAGTCATTTCCTTCCCCAGATTGCCAACAAAGTGATACCAAGTCCAGTGGTGTAGGTCCAGTTGTTAGAACTAGGATCCAATAATCCTCAACTTCCTAGACCTTGCAAAGTCAAGGAATAGAAATCTAATGGCATTTATGGCACCAGCGCAATGAGAACCAACACGACTGTCATAACCAGCTCAAGCAGTGCAAACGATTGTGAACAAGTGTACTCTGACTGAGACTTGTCCACAAGTCTAATTTTAGCATAGAAGAGGTCTTTTTCAGTAGGGAACTAGATAAGAAAGAGGTAAGCCCGAAGAGTGTTTCAATTTCAATACCAGTATACTATCTTCAACTGGTTTAACCCCCACAACCAGGGAGATCACCACAGCACACACCCCATAGTGGGCCCCATTGCTGCAGCCAAACCAGTGGCATGTGTAGCCATCACAGTTGATCTTATCTCTATAAGTCTTCTCACTTTGTAGGGTTCCACTGTGTAAATCTTCAATCACTGAAGTACTCCAGAAAGAAAGGGCACTTGATCATCATACAAGAAGGTTCAAATGATCCAAGGCCTCTATAGAGATTGAGCCAGGAAGGGAATCTTTGAGGTCATGAAGTTTCTGCACTGTCATAACCACCCCAAAAACTAGAAGTTGAGGCTTAATACTCTTCGGAGTGCAGGTGTCTTAAGGGGTTTGCCCTACACTTATCATGATGGGCACCAAGTTAGTCTGGTGAACGAGACTAATAGAATCCGGGACATACCCAACCTGTCAGACCAGGACGCTTTTGACACGAACCCTCCAGCAAAATAGTAAACAATTAGCACTGGACTCTGTTACGCATCTCTCTGTCTCCGGGAATACGATTACAGGTATCAACAAGTCATTTGGGCTTTTCACAATCAGAACAAATCATTAGAGTATAAAATGTAACCTGATCTTATACCTAACCCAACGCTAGACCTTAACCAATCCTACCTGTGAGTTCATCGGAGTCGACCTTCCTGAGTACTAGACAGACGATGGCTTGAGCGGCAGGCAGTCCCCAGGCGGCCAGGTGGAAGAGGGAGGCGTGGCGGCTCAGCTGGTCATGACTCCAACCTCGCCACGCCACCAGTAACCATCCCACGCACACCACATCCCACCTGCAGAGAGAGAAGATAGAGATGTTAGAAGGGTAGGCCTATGGTCAATAATAACATAAATGCAATCATCAATAATATATTTACAAAATATTGTAGAAGGAGAGGATACAATAAGGACACATCATACTAACCATGTCTCGTTTATGTTAGTTTGGGTGGATTAAGTAGGAACAAACTTATAGTATATACTGTACATTGCAGTACTGAACACCTAATTTCCTAATGATGCAATATACTGTTGCAGAGTTTAAGCCTTTATATAGTACCTAGATAATTATATATCTCACTGAAATATGCAGTTTCTCTCAAGCTAACAATGTAAGTTACCGTACCCACACTGTGAAGTACCATGGATGCTGAGTTGTTATATAACTTTTGAAATGCAAACATTAACTTCAAGTTAAATGTTATCTACAAACATTATCTATCAACCAATATCAACAGCAGTGGACCAAGGATAAAACCCTGTAGAACTCCGAAAGAGGCAAGAGTTTATTCAGGAGAAACAATACATATCAAAACTAACTGCTGTCTACCTTATAGCTAACATTTTTAACAACATTTTGGATATATATTTCTTTAGCTATGAGGTATTACATTTTTCTTTGATGTACAGTCGCGCTAATAAGTGATGCCTCGGCACCAATTATGATTTGATCAATAATTGGTATCAGCAATATTTACACATGCTTTATTCTTTTTGAGTGAGATATACAACCATGTTCCTTCACTTTCCCACCCTATTCAACATCTGACAGACATTAATACAACACAGAGCACGCCAAACGTAATGACAGCTGGGACATGACTTATTAGCGCGATTGTACGTAATAATTTCAACTATTTATTTGAACACATATTTCAAGCAGTTTGTTGGCATAGTAGTTTACTAAGAGACAGATGTATACAGTAAAGAGAGAGTGAGTGAGTGCTGGGCAGACCGCGTGTGAGCCATTTAGGGGGTACAGTTTAGAAGTCGGTGTATATTTAGAGCTTTGACTGGCCCCTCCTGACTCTACCTACCTCTACCTCCCTAGCTTTAACTCTAACATACACACACACTCACTCACATACACACTCTCTGTCTCTCTCTCACACACACTCCTTTGTACACATTATATAAGAACATAAGAAAATGGGAGTCTGCAGAAAGCCGATTGGTCCACACAAGGCTGATTCCTAAATATACTATCCCTATAATTATATCTATCTATCTATCTATTGCCTGACGCCGTGATCCCCGAAGGGGTGGCCACGAACGAACCGCCCCCATGCACCTCTGTCCCCAGTCAGTCGACGCCCCTCCCCCCAACCAGCACCGCCTTCGTTCATGTAGTTCCTCATGTAGTATATAATTATATACTATTCGGCAAAGTTCTTCACACATATATACAAATAAGTTGAATTAAAGAAACACACCATATCAAAACAATGGAAAAATATCAGTAAACATATATAAATACTGTACATATATTAACACGACCATAAAATAGAAAATAAAAAACTAATCTTTACCCATACATAGGGTCAAAAGGTCTACACAAGTCCCCCTCCAAATTGGGTACTACATAGGCTCTTAACTCCTTAGTATAATGACGCCTTTCTATTATTCTGGCTCATAACACGATTATTATTCAGTTTATAAAGGACCTGTGGGAGTGAGAGTGTTAAGTGGGATGCCGTACACCCCCTCTCACTTCTAGAGATAGTTGAATTTACTTGTCAAATGTTAGCTAGACTATAATGGAAATAGAGACTCAAAGATGTGGAAAGTATGGAGCATATGTGTGTAACTACCCGTTCATGTGTGTGTGTGTGTGTGTGTAATGTATACGAGTTTATGTGCGAGAGAGTGAATATGTGTGTACATAGCCCGTATATCCAAGGTGGCTGTGTGTGTGTGTGTTACTCAGTTACTTGTTCAAGGGGAATCCACGCAATGCGAGCTAAGCTCATTATTATCGCGCCTCCTTAACTGGGAATGTATTGCGTGAAATGCATGTTAAGTGTTTTATGTACTGTTGGAATGGCTGTGGATGTGTGTGTAGTCTGTATTTTAGCCAATTGGCGACATCGGAAACGAAGGCTTAGGGTGGATCTGCATGGTACCATTCTCAATATAGACGGTACCGTCTCGCCCGAAGGCTTAGGTAGCCATCAGCTTAGGTGAACCATATGATACCCATCTCGCCTTGTACCATTTTTGCCAACCCCAGATGGGACGTCACAACGTCGTCCCCTTATTCCAGGTACCTATTTACAGCTAGGTGAACTGAGGCTAACACATGAAAGGAGACAAGCCCAATTTGTCTCCGCCCGGCCGGGGATTGAACCCCCGACCCCTCGTGTGTGAGACGAGAGCTCTACCTACTAGGCTACGGGCTGTGTGTGTGTGTGTGTGTGTGTGTGTGTGTGTGTGTGTGTGTGTGTGTGTGTGTGTGTGTGTGTGTGTTCATGTACTTCCGGGAAAGATGGTTTTGTACCCTATCCTAATGTAGCCCTCCACAAAATAATGGATATTAATGGCCACAGAGAGAGAGAGAGATAGAGAGTTGGAGGAGGGGGTGTAGTAGTGTCAGTCACATCCCCCTTTGCTTCCCACAGCTAATTGTTTGTGGCAGTACCGAGAACAACAACTGCATATCTCTCTCTCTCTCTCTCTCTCTCTTAGCAAGGTTGTGGACAAACTAGAGAAATACCTTGTACTGGTAACACATTGTCAATTAATTACTCTCTCTCTCTCTCACACACGCGCGTTATCTCTCTCTCTCTTTGTGTTAGTCCATCTGCTACCCACTTCCTCTGTTCGTATCATTTAGTTATCTTCTGTCCCCTCCTTCCTCCCTCCCATCCTTCATACTATAAGATTGTATCACCCCCTTCAGCATTCCTCTCTCTTCCCACCCCCTCTACGTACATTCCTCTCTCACTCTCCCTTTCTCACACACACATACACCTCTCTCTCTCTCTCTCCATGCTCTTCCCCTCTCTTGGTATATCTCTAATTCTTGCTTTTTGTTTCTATTTCTCTCTCACTCACTCTTTCTCTCTTACACATACACTCTCTCTCTCTCTCTCTCTTTCACACATACATACACCTCTCTCGCCCCCACTCATTCACTAACTCACACTCTCATGAAATTATATCCTGAGCACATCGCATGCATTGTAATGGTTGTGTGGTTAGCGCATCCGTGTAAACTCAGAAGTCTGATCACCTCAATTGGATATTAATACTTGTGTGGTTAGTGTATATGCAATTGACCACTTGCGAGTTTCAGGCTATAAGGAAGTTGGAGCCGTGAACATGGATATTAAACAGAAATGCTATAATAATGTACATTTCTGATGGATAAATGGTATGTTGAATTGGGTTTTATGTATTTATATATGTATGGACAGAGAGAGAGAGAGAGAGAGAGAGAGAGAGAGAGTGTGTGTGTGTACTACGCCCGTATTTTAGCTAGTAATTATGTTAAATATCGTTATCTACAGCTCCAACTTCCTTATTGACCAAAACTCGCAAGTGGTCAATTGGATATTTATACTTGTGTGGTTATCGTATCTACAATTACCTCTCTCTCTCTCTCTCTCTCCTATGTTTCTTTATTTGGGGTTATATATCTGCTAGAATTGTTGGGTCTTAAACATCTTGCTTGGATCGTGAGGTTTGTGTGGTCAGTGTATCCAAGGATAGTCAATATAATGTCTTTGGTGTATCTAAGTACTTCTTTCTTCTCTCTCTCTCTCTCTCTTGGTATCTCTCTAATTCTCTTTGTTTGTATTTCTCTCACTCACTCTTTCTCTCTTACACATACACTCATTCTCTCTTTCTCTCTCTCGCTCCTTCCTTTCCTTCCATTATATTTGTTAATTTGTTCATCTCTCTCTCTCTCTCTCTCTCTCTCTCTCTCTCTCTCGCTCCTTCCTTCCCTTCCATTATATTTGTTAATTTGTTCAATTCACTTCCTTCGAGTTTCTTCAATACTTTCCTTACCTAAATTACTTCCTTTTCTGCCTGTCTGTCAGTCAGTTAGTCTGTCTGTCAGTGTGTGTGTGTGTGTATGAGAAAGTGAGTGTGAGTGTGTTTATGTGTGTGTATGAGAAAGTGAGTGTGTGTTTGAGTGTGTGTGTGTGTGTGTGGTTATGTGTGTGTATGAGAAAGTGAGTGTGTGTTTGTGTGTGAGTGAGTGTGTGTGTTTGTGTGTGTGTGTGAGTGTGTTTATGTGTGTGTGTGAGTGTGTTTATGTGTGTGTATGAGAAAGTGAGTGTGTGTGTATGTGTCATCATCCACCCCTACTACCACCATTGATAACTACCACAACTACCACAACTTCCTTAGGGACGACAACAACAACTACTACCAATCATAACTACCACAACCATTTATAACTACCACAACTACCACCATATATAACTACCACATTCAATCATAACTACCACAACTACCACTACCATTTATAACTACCACCATTTATAACTACCACATTCAATCATAACTACCACAACTACCACCACCATTCATAACTACCACAACTACCACCATTAATAACTACCACATTCAATCATAACTACCACCACCATTAATAACTACCACAACCATTTCCGCCCCACTACCACCTCTTCCTGTTCATCTATAAACATGTCCTCACTTTTTGTATTAGTTATTTTTATTCCCTTTCAATGGCTGATTCACTCCTGTCTGCTCCCCCCCCCCCCTCTCTCTCTCTCTCTCCTTAATAGCATGTGTATATATATATATAAATTATATACAGTATATTAGTATCATTTAATACTAATAATTCGTGTACCGTACAGTACTTACATGAGAGAGAGAGAGAGAGAGAGAGAGAGAGAGAGAGAGAGAGAGAGAGAGAGAGAGAGAGAGAGAGAGAGAGAGAGAGAGACGAAGGGAGATGGTAGTTTTCTCAAGCTTTTATGTTGTCTTTTTTCCGTTCCACATCCGGTTAAGAGCAGCTTTCTGGGTTTTTACATTTCCCATTCTTCAGTTCATCCTTTCACTCTATGGAATTTAACCGTATTTGTTCCAAGGGAGGTCTTTTTGGACCTTCCCTGTTTCGCTCTATTAGTTTTTAGATTTGGATACGATTCACCCCATTAGTTTGGCGGTAAAAAACGATTAACTCCATTCAGGTGTCGATTTTTTTTCGGATAGAGCGACAGTGAGTCTGTAAATTGCAAACAAAAATCGCCCTTCGCCCGGGATATTTTTCTGTCGAAAAATGTACAAAATTAGCTTGAAGGGGGTCTGGGTTTTTTTTTTTTACTTTGCAGGAAATCTGTGATGGCGTTTTGTTAGCATAGGGGACAAAGTTCTTCTTCTCCTCTTTTGTTTTCCATTGTTATTGTTCTATGAATCGGACACACCTACATTGTTAAAACATACATATAATTGTAACAACAAAATGTATACATAAATAGTGTTGTAATCGTTCATGTGTTCTTTAATATGAAGAGATAAACAAAAGAACTATGTTTATGTCCACCATTTGGATTATACAAATATATGATATCAGTGTTCAATTGTTTACTGTGAACATACAAACACACACAATCACCATTATCACACATATACACACACACACAATCACCGCTATCACACATACAAAAACACACAATCACCATTATCACACAAATAAATACATAACAACAAACACATGTAGTACACGCATACAGGGTTATATACACACACGCCACCTAGCGCAAACAAACAAACAAACACACACACACACATGCCGAGAACACCTGTCCTAAACATATCCCTCGCCCATCTCTCTCTCTTAGACAAATATCTCGCATCAAACCCGCGACTGACTGCGTTTGTAAATGAATACATTTATTGTATCCTCCCCTCAGTTACTAACCCCTCTGTCCCCTACTAACTTCCTAATCCTGCCACGGACATTAGTTCCAGGGAAGTAGTTCCCTTTCCAATGTTCCCTTACCCACTCTAAACCACTGTTTGGACACTTGATCCTCAGTGTTTTGGAGGACAAGCAGCCTAGAAGGGTCACTAGACCTCTTGTTGCTTGATTTCCTTTGTACTCCTTTGTACTCTCTCTCTCTCCATGTGCTATCCTTTTCTTCCCCTCTCCTTTTGGGGGCAATTTTGCTGTAGTCCTGGCCACTTCGCTTGGCTCGTAAGGTCTGTATGGTTAGTTGGTCTATGTAAATATCTCTTCTCTCTCTCTCTTACACATGCAGAGCTGTCACACACACATACACAGGCGCAGGCATATACACAATCTCTCTATATATCTCTCTCTCTCTCTCACGCACACGCACACAGCTATCACACTCGTCGCCCCAAAACACATCCATTTCTTCCATTTTCTGTTGCCCACGTAATCCTTCAGGCGTAGAAAATGTGAATATCTCAATTACCAACAACACTAAATAAAATCACAAAAAAGGCAATAAAAAAACCCACCGTCAAATCACTGTTTACATGCAACTCAAAGGAGGAAAAAACAAAGAAAATAAAAATAAACAAAAAAAGCGCGACAAGTAAAACTAAAATACAAAAAAAGCGCGCCAATCCGTACACCTGTATCAATCATTGCCTTTTATTTCGTTTATTTCTGTCCTTTTTTGGGTTCGTTTCTCCATTCCCCCGGGCGATTTTGTATCTTGCCAGGCCGATAATTTTGTGTGAAGAATTGGTAATGGTTGGGCGCCACTGGGATGAAGGAAGGAGCGGGGTTGATAAAGGCCATGACGGTATATGTTAAATTAAGAACTCTCGACTCTACGGACTCCGCCCGGCGACATGTGGCATCTTTTAGGGTCCGCGCGGGCTAGCTAGGTTAGTCCTCAAAACTTGCTAGATAAATATTGCAAGAAAATTATACAATTTCTAGAATAGTTTTATCTTAAGGGGGTTAGTGCTTGTTTTTTTTGGTCTATATGTTTATTTATTAATATATTCGTGTCGCTAGATGTCAATAGCGATCGAAGTAAATATTTCTATATCTAGCGATAAAGTAGCTAAAATTATAAAGCTACTTGTGTTTTGTTTTTGTTTTGTGTTTTAGTTCCAGCGTATTACTCGGCAATTCTGGTCTGGAAGCCATTGAATTCAAACTTTAAAATATTCCAGTCAACTATTATCATCCATCTTTAGTCTATAGCAATATTTTTCTAACTGACGGAAAACTTAAAACCTTAGCAACTGATTTTTCTATACTTGTGGACATTTTTGAAACTATTATCCATCTATCATATTAACAATTTCAAGATCCGATTATGCATTTTTTCTGGCTATTATTAAACGATTTTATTCCGTTTAGGAAGGGCATGTGGAAGTCAGAGGGTTAATTGAGATAGTCTTTACCCTTACAACTCCCACAGATCCTTCCTAAACTGTATAAAAACGTCCGACTGTTGAAGAGCTCCGATAATGTTCCTTACCCTTATAATTCCAACAGATCCTTCCTAAATTGTATAAAATCGTCTAATGATAGCCCCAGAATAAACTATCAAAATACGTCATTTAAATCGGCCATTAAACTTAAACAGGTTCTCTCCAAATCGAAGAAACTCCTCTAGTGGTAGCTAGGATGAAAGCACATAATAGGCGTCATCGGATTGAAAGGGTGAAAGAAAACGGATCGAAGGCTAGTGATAGGACAGTTGCCAGGTAGCGCTATATTGGTGTGCCTCTATGATTACATTAGCCTGTATCTCTTAAGTCTCTGCATTAGGGCTACTGATAACGCTACATATATGATAGTAACGTATATACGACAACCTCCGCCATGTTGGTACCACTGGTGTTATTAGCACTTTACACTCAACTATGTCCATACCCATAATGCACATTAGGCAATAGGATACTAGGCTATAGGCAATACTAGAAAAATATATCTAAATAAATAAATAAATAAGTAAATACATATATACAGTACGGTATATATATATATATAAATAATAATAATAATAACACTGGTAGAGTATAATTATATAAAACTTAATTGATCTTTGGATCTAAATTATCCACAATAAAAAATATATCACAAATTAAAAATATCACCCTGCTAGACAATTAAGGTAGCCTACCAAAATGACGCCCAAAGAATAAATATGACGGATTTCTCTTACTAAAGGATCTTTAGATAATGACACTAGAGGGACCTTGCATATACAGTTTCGTGCACTCCAAGTACATTTTTTTTTCCTTGCATATTCCCCATGTTTGGAGGGTTCATACACTCAAAGTATTTTTTCTTTTACCAGGAAGATCATGGACGTTTATTTAAGTATTTTTTCTTTTACCAGGAAGATCATGGACGTTTATTTAAAGTTAATAACGCATTTAGACAAGTTAGATTGGGCTAAGTCAGATCCATATCATAAACGATGAGTCACCATGATCGTCCTGGTAAACTTAAAGTAGGGTATCTCAAGTGTCCGTAGGAATATGTCAAGTCCTTCCTGATAATACCCTAACTGATAGGCAGAGAGAGAGAGAGAGTGTGTGTGAGTGTGTGTTTGAAGCCTCTAAACGTCAGGAATATGTTGTCATCTGGTCCTTGTTGATAATAAAACTCACTGACAGTCATACCTGAGAGAGAGAGAGTGTGTGTGTGAGAGAGAGAGAGAGAGAGTGTGAGAGAGAATGTGTGTAAGAGTATGAGTAAGAGTGTGTATGTGTGTGTGCGTGAGAGAGTGTGTATGTGTGTGTGAGTGTGTGTGTGTGTGTGTGTGTGTACTTACTCTAGTTGTATTGCGGGAGTGAGCATTGCTCGTTATTTCCCGCCTCCTATATGTGTAGGTGTTATATGTATCGTTGGAATGGCTGTGGATGTGTGTGTAGTCTGTATTTTTAGCCAATTGGCGACATCGGAAACGAAGGCTTAGGGTGGATCTGTATGGTACCATTCTCACTATAGACGGTACCGTCTCGCCCGAAGGCTTAGGTAGCCATCAGCTTAGGTGAACCATATGATACCCATCTCGCCTTGTACCATTTTTGCCAACCCCAGATGGGAAGTCACAACGTCGTCCACTTATTCCAGGTACCTATTTACAGCTAGGTGAACTGAGGCTAACACATGAAAGGAGACAAGCCCAATTTGTCTCCGCCGGCCCCTCGTGTGTGAGACGAGAGCTCTACCACTAGGCTACGGGCTGAGAGAGAGAGAGAGAGAGAGAGAGAGAGAGAGAGAGAGAGAGAGAGAGAGAGAGAGAGAGAGAGAGAAGGGGCGAGGGGGGGGGGGGGGGGATGAGATATGACGTTAATATAAACCTAACATTTACATTGTGACTGGTGGGTAACGGGCGTAAATTGACTTAACCCAAATGGCATCCACAACGAACCTATATTATTTTCACTGCAAGGTATATTTTTTCCCGATCTTTAAATACACAGCACTTATCCAGCTCTCTCTAGTGTTAACCCTTTGAGGATTATGACGCATTTTGGCACTTGATTCAGGCTATCATTAGACGATTTTATACAGCTTAGGAAAGACCCTCTAGCAATCAAAGGGGTAAAGTCGATCTCAATTAATCTTTTGACTCATGGAGATCCCTTCTTTACTTAATAATATCGTCTAGTAATAACCAGAATTAACTGTCCAAATCCGTCATAATCCTCAAAGGGTTAATATATACGTACAGTCATGGGCAGGTACCGTATTTCTAAACAATATATATAGTACCGGGTATTGTGTATTGTTCACGCGTGTGAGGAGGATCCTCTCACACCGCACTTCAAGACAAAGTAGAAAGGAAAGCCTTTCGTATCATTAACTCACGTCCACTCACCAACTCTCTGCAATCTCTCTCTCTCCGCCGCAATGTTGCATCTCTCTTGCTATTCTATCGCTACTATAATAATCAGTGTTCCTCAGGGCTTTCCCAGTGTATACCACCTCCTCTATGTAGGGTACGTAGTACCCATCTTGCAACAAAATCCCACCCCTACTCTGAGTGAAAAGTTATTCTGTCTTTCTTTTATACAACAGCTGAGCTCTGGAACTCTCTCAGAATCAGTCTTTCCCTCTTCTTGTGACTTAAATTGCTTCAAACTCCGTGTGTCCAGGCATTTTGGATCGAAAGTCCCTTGATTTGGGCCCTATCACTCTTTCAACTCTGAGGGAGGCACTCGCTACAGGCAGTTCTACCTTTTGTCTCCCTCACTCACATAAAATAAAAAAATATGGAAGTTAGAAGTTTAATGGAGAGTCTTTACCTTTTCAACTCTCACAGATCCATCCCAATCTGCATAAAATCGTCTAATGATCGTCAAAATGCGTCATGATCCTCAAGGGGTTAAACTCAAGTATGTTCAAGTAAATATATATTTGTGCAAGCCCCGACACTTCCTCATATTTCCTAATTACCATCACGTTACGTAATCATCCACCGCGGGCAATTAACCCGCGCCTGAACGTCGTAACTGGCCAATTAATGATATGCAAATTAGGTCCATTAACCACACAGATGAGCGGTTCGGAGTCACTGGCCGCATCATTGTTATGTAACCTGTCATTAGGGCTCCGGTATTGGGGTGCTAGATCAGGGTTGTGTGGAAGAGAGTTATAGTTACATAAATACAGTAAACTATGAGGCAGTCCGGATTTACACCAGTATTTTAAGGGAACTCAACTTGTTTTCTATTCCCTTTCTCTCCCTCTCTCTTTGGCCTGTATCCATTCGGCCCCATTCAGCCTACTGTTTTAAGACGTTTACCCCCATCCAGGTGTCAATATTTTCCTGGCGAGCGGTAGCGAGCCAGCATATTTATATTTTTGTTTTGACAGCAAGCTAAATTTGTAAATTTTTCTATAGAAAAATGTCTCCGGCGAAGCCGCATTTCTCCATACATTGCTGGCTCGCTATCGCTCGCCAGGAAGAAATCGACACCTGGATGGAGATAAACGTCTTAAAACAGTTGGCTGAATGGGGCCGAATGGATACAAGCCAGGGAAAGAGAGAAAAGGAGAGAAAGATAAAAGAAGCCGGTGACCCCCCTTAAAACCACATATCCCTAACCCTATATCGAACGAAGATAATTCCTCAGAGCTCTCCCAGTGTAGCCTATACCACCTCCTCTACGTAGGGTACATGATACCCGTCTTGCAACACAATCCCACCCCTACTCTGTACAACTCTCCAACCCAAGAGTGAAACATTACCGGTACTGTCTTTCTTCTATTCAACAGCTGAGCTCTGGAACTCTCTCCCTGAATCAGTCTTTCCCACTTCCTATGACTTAAATTGCTTCAAACTTCGTGTGTCCAGGCATTTTGGCTCGAACGTTACTTGATTTAGGCCCCGTCACTTTCAACTCTGGATGAGGCACTCGCTACAGGCAGTTCTGCCTTTTGTCTCCCTCACTCACATAGGAAAAACAAAAATAGTGTTAATTTATGATAAGGGCTACCGGTATATTCCATTCAGTTTCAGAAAGATCACTATTTGTTGTTGCTTATTTCGTTCATGAAGGCAGCATTTAATTGTGGTTAAAAATTACGGGGGTAACAATACATCTAGTGGAAGAAAAGGACAGTAAAGCAGCTTACTATATATATATATATATATATATATATATATATATATATATATATATATATATATATATAGAGAGAGAGAGAGGGGGGGGGGGTTCAGCAACACACACACACAAACTAACAAACGATGACAGGTGATAATAACAATAATTAAAGTTGTCTCTTAAAGTCACTGAGGCAGATGAGGCGATAGTTGTAGTGGTTGTAACCCCCCTTTCTCTCTATCTATCTATCTATCTATCTATCTATCTCTCTCTCTCTCTCTCTCTCTTTCCTTTCCTCACCCACTCCTCCCTCTAGCTCTTCTCTTTCTCTCTCTCTCTCTCTTTCCTTTCCTCACCCCCTCCTCCCTCTAGCTCTTCTCTCTCTCTCTCTCTCTCTCTCCTCCTCCTCCTCCTTCCTCTCTCTATATTTTATATTTTTTGCTTTCATTCTCTCCCCTTCCCTCGTCTTACTTCTCTCTCTCTCTCTCTCTCTCTCTCTCGCCTTTTCTCTCTCTCTCTCTCTCTCTCTCTCTCCTCCTTCCTCTCTCTATATTTTATATTTTTTGCTTTCATTCTCTCCCCTTCCCTCGTCTTACTTCTCTCTTTCTCTCATTCCTTCTGACCAGTTTTTGCTCTAGTTTAATGTTACCTTATTAAATGTATCTTTAATTAATTCCCCCTTCTCTCTCTTACATAAATTGCACTGTTTTGAGAGAGAGAGAGAGAGAGAGAGAGAGAGAGAGAGAGAGAGAGAGAGAGAGAGAGAGAGGAAGGAAGGGATATCACGTCTCTCTCATTTCTATGACAGATGGAGAGGATGGTGGTTATGTACACACACACACACATATATATACACACTTAAACACACACACACACACACACATTCATAGACACTTACACACATACAGTGAACACACACATAGTCACACACACGCGCACAGTACACACACACAGTACACACACACTTGCATGCAGTACACACACACACACACTTACATGCAGTACACGCACACACTAGCAATGCGCTTAGTACTGTAGTACACAGACACGCAATCGCACGCACGCACACACAAGCATACACACTTATAATAAATATAGCTGTAATCTATATAAACAAACAGTCCAGGTACAATAAAGATAAAGTTGAAAAATTATGATTATGTTCTTCAGTTTCCATGTTTACAGAGTACGGTACTTCAAGACTTTCTCTTCATGTGTATTGTGATGCATCTTATGCAAATCGTATAAAATAAACAAATCAACAATAAAGATAACCTGTTCAATTTCTAATACCCACACTACAGTCCATTCATTATAGATAGGCCACACATATTGGAAGGCGAGGAACACACTCCATCAGAGGATCCGTTGAAATCCACAGGCAAAAATCAATAATATATATTACAAGTCCTAGATACACACCTGGATGACAGCCATACAGGTGTGAGCCCTGGTGAACCAAAGGCTGTTGTGTAAACAGAGAGGGTAGCTAGTCCCCAACTGTAACACAATAGTTATAAGAGTCCCCTCCCTGGCTCCACTACCATATTACCACATCCAAGGACCATATGAACAGTGTTGCCAATTGTTTGCTTTCCCGCTGGATCTAGAGGTATTTATTTCGAACTAGCGGTCAATTTTTACATCTAGCGACATACATTCTAGCGATATACTGAAGATCTTAGCCATTTTAGAGTGAAATTAGATATATTGTGGCATTATTCTAGCGATTTTCGGAATATATTTACTATATAAGACTTAAGTTGGTAACCCTGCATATGAGACTGATGGAAGCAGTACACTGTTACCAACTACAGGGCCAGGTCAGGTCAGGTGAAGGTATTGAGGATTAAGCCTTTACAACGGCATCTCATAGCTACTTTCTACTTTTCCTATTTTTAACTGCATCCTTACTGGAACTCAACCACCTTGACGTGATAGTGGAATCAGTAATTATTGGTCTTTGACCCGATACATTTTCCAAAAAAGGTGCATTCTCTGACCAACAGATTGGCCACATATTGTGGATGATCAGCGTCCCCACTTACCAAAAATATCAGACAAGTCTGTTATGATCCTATATCTGTGTATGTGTGTGTTGATTGGGGGGTGGGAGCAGTGTTCAATGTTAACCAAAGTTACGCTGATAAATTTCCGTTAAAGGTGCTCACCACACCAGACCTCGTCAAAATTCATGAGTTCGATGGCGAGATATTTAGCCAACATACACAAATATATAAAAACTTATTTGAATTTGAATTTGACACACCCAAGCACTCGGACAGGTGCGAAAAACAAAAGCTCACAGGTAACAAGCAATAAGCAGTATTCGCGAACACAAGCAAGGATCAAAGAGTTAATAGGAGATAAATCAACGAATAACAAACGACACAAACAGGCACACAAAAGATAAACAAGTAACACAAGAGATAAGCGAAAAATCAACAGAAAAACGAGAAACCCCAATTAAAACAAAGGATAAACAACAGAAACCGAGGAACACCAATAAAAACAAAGGATAAACAACAGAAAACGAGAAAACCCCAATCAAAACAAAGGTCCGATAAATACAGTACCCGCACAAAGCCCGCGCGAGGATCCAGGAGAGGGAGTCAATACGAGATAAACGAGCGAGTAACAAACGAGCGGATAATTGGGGTATGAAGGGCGAGTAAGTGATGGGGGGAACAGCCGCAATTTATAGAACGAGGGGGGCAGGGGGGGGGGGGGGGGGGGGGGAGGGGAGGGAGGATAGATACAACTGGTTTGGTTAGGTAGGGAGGAGGGGGAGGAGTGGAGGTGGTGGATAGGGAGGGAAGGAGGAGGGGGATAGGGAGGGAAGGAGGGGGTGGGATGGGAGGATAGGGAGGGAGGGAGGTGGTGGGAAAGGGAGGTGAGGTGGGATGGGAAGGATAGGGAGGGAGGGAGGATGAGTGTAAAGTTGCGGTGTGGATCTTTCTCTTTATCTCTCTCATCGTATATAATTCCATATTATATATATTTTACTCTTTGTTTCAACCACTTTCATGATTTGTTCTGTCTTACCTCATTCTATATAACCCCTTCTCTCTCTGTCTCTCTCTCTCTCCTAACACAATGAGTTAAACAAGTATGACAGGCCCAAACAAATGACGAAGAAGGCAAACAAAACAAAATATATAATAAAAATATACAAATAAAATACAGAATAGACATGTACCGTAATAATAGAAAAAGAAAATTAACCTTAACATATTAACAATAGCCTTTTACTACTACTACTACTACTACTACTACTAGTAATAATAATAATAATACCACTACTACTACTACTATTACTGCTAATACTACTATACTACTACAGAATGTCCTCATTATATCTTCAGCATATAATGATTTACATTTAACTTTTAACACTAAATTGCATTGCAAGACCTTATATTATTTGTTTTAATGAAATCTTTTTAAAGATAGGTAATGTACCGGTATATATATGTTAACTACTAACTAATAAACTAAATAACTAAATAACTGAATAAAAAACATAAACAAAAACAAATCAACTCAATCAAACAGAAGCAGAACAAACAAAAGAGCCAGAAAATCAGTAGGCTTGTTAACCAGTCAATAAATTCGTCATAAAACATCGGATAATGAGGGTTGTTTACCTTTAACAATCCCCCCCCCCTCCCTCTCTCTCTCAAACACACACACACACACACACACACACACACAAACTCACTCTATATTCAATACACACTCAAGCATACACATTCACCAATATTTTCTCTCTCTCTCTCTTTTCACCTCTGAGTGTAATATTTCTTGTTTTTGTTATTGTTTTATTTGTTTGTCTTTGTTTGAAGTATCTCATTGTTATTGGAAGAAACCGCAAGGTCCACAACACACACACACACACATATTCTCTCTCTCTCTCTCTCACGCACACGCACACACACATTTTCGCTTTCATACACTCTCCAACATTATCTCACAACACACAAACACACACACACACACCCACACTTACACACACACACACACTCACTCTCACACACACACTCACTTCCTCTCTCTCTCTTTCTCACTAACCCCATCATCAGCACCCATCTCCTCTTCATATTTTACGCCCAAAATCAAATATATATTTTGTGTCGTCGTGTTAAGCCCTCCCATTATTTATCTTAAAAAAAAAAAGTTTATTTAATTTTCTTGCAACATAAATCTATTTTTTCAACGACCGAATTTTATTTACTTTGCGGTTTTCTTCTATTTATTATTTTTTGTTTCTTTTCAAAGAGAGACTGTTTTATTACTTTGCAATTTTATTTTATATAACCCAGGTTCGAATCCCGGTGGATCACATGGTTTCATTAATTTAATTTGGGAGATGTTTGGTGTTGGAGTGAAATTAATAAAAATAGAATCTATATATATATTTTTATTATATATATTTGTCTTCACCGAGCGACTGTTTTTGTTACTTTGCTATTCTATTTTATTTATTTGTCATAATTATTGTATAGCTCTATATTATGATGTGGATCATTAACCTACTGTATACGGTACGATGATGATGTATGCGATTGTATTATGGCTAGCATTAAATTATATTATTCAGTTTATGGAGGATTAAGTGGACATAGAAGTGTTTAGTGATATAGCTTTTACCCGTTCAATTCCTAAAGGGACTGGTTCACTTATTGGTCGCTTTTGTTCATGCATTTAATATTGTTCTAGTTTCCTCCCTAGCCATCCATCGAACTTAAAAAAACAACCCCAGGATCCCCCTTCAAGATATATGTGTACATTATAACCCCAGGATCCCCCTTCAAGATATATGTGTACATTATAACCCCAGGATCCCCCTTCAAGATATATGTGTACATTTTTCGGTAGAAAAATGTCAGTGCCAATAGCCGGTTCCTTCTAAATAATAGGCTCGCTATCGTTCGCCAGGAAAAAAATCGACACCTAAATGACACGAAAAGTCTTAATATTGACCAACAAAAGGGGGTGAAAGGTCTTAAAATCCCCAGAATAATGAGCTGAACGTCTTATAATCTGAAAACTAAAGGGGCTAAGCATGAGGGAGAAGGGTGTCCAGAAAAAACCAGGGGGAGGGGGGAAGAAGAAAAGGGAGAGAAGGAAGAAGGAATTAGAGAAATTGACGAAATGCAGGAGGAGGAGGAGGTAGAGGAGGATCGGGGGGGGGGGGGGGGGGGGAGGAGGTAGAGGAGGTAGAGGAGGAGGAGGGGGAGGAGGAATACAAAGGACTTATAAACTGCAACAGACCTATTGGTCCTTAAGGGGCAGTTTTGATATCTACACTGCTAAGCTATTAACTACCGATACTACATTCAGATGTACCCTAAATTGAGTGGTCAATCCTGTAAGTCCTTCAGTAAACTGGCATGGGTTGTCCCTCTTACAGGGGATAGGTCCGCTTGGGGACATTTTGTGTATGGCTACCCCCATTAGGGGGAGTAAGGCGTCTGGCAATAGATAGATGGATAGACTATAGTCTATTTTTTTCCAGCTGATAGTAAATTGCTATGTTGTCTTGGTTACTCAGCTATTATGTAGATTTTGTAGCAAAATGTGTTGTTAATTATGAAAACTTGGCATTAATATGACGCAGAGAGAGAGAGAGAGAGAGAGAGAGAGAGAGAGAGAGAGAGAGAGAGAGAACAGACCCTGGTAGAACTGCGGCCAACCACTCCTGATGTAAAATTCATGAAGTTGTAAGATTTATCTGGTGGTCAGACAGTCGACATATTCCCCCTGCGCGCGCAACCACCCCTTGGTAAACAGACAGTGGACACCCGCATAAGATTTTGGCATATATCTATCTGCAGTCTACCTTCAACCCCTTCTGTACCGGCGACGTATTTTCCCTTTACTCTGGCTACTATTACACGATTTTATTCAGTTTAAAAAGAGCCTCTAGCAATTAACAGGTTTCGAACTATCTCACTTAACCCTCTTTATTACCACAAATTCTTCTGAAGCTGTACAAAGTCGTTTAAATATAGCTAGAATAAAATGAAAAAGACGCCATCGGTACAGAAGGGGTTAATCGTTTAGTAACATTGATTAGCACCGATGAGCGTAGTGCCCCTTGTAGGTTTTTTATTTGGTGCAGCAGACTGTTCGAGGGAGCAGCATGTTCCCCGGTGAAGATGGGCTCCTACAAGACCTTTCACTGGGAGTGCCTTCTTAAGCTAAATCAAATCGTCTGGAGGCATTAGTGCTGGGCCTTTGGAAAACAAAAATCCCTTTCAATCCGGCCCGAGACAAAAATAAATAAATACAGACTATCTCATGTAATCCATTTAGTTACCACAGATCCTTCCTAAGCTGAATTAAATCGTCTAATATTTGCCAGAATATGAAGAAAAGGACTCCCTGGCACCCTCCTGTCAAAATCCAAGACATATGAAATAAGAACAAGACGTCGGACCCGATAGTATGAAACGTTACTTTCAATCTAACTTCTATTCAACAACAAGAGCTCTGGAACTCTCTCCCAGAATCAGTCTTTCTCTCATCCTATGATTTAAATTGCTTCAAACTCCGTGTGTCCAGGCATTTTGGCTCAAACGTCCCTTGCTTTTGGCCCTGTCACTCTTTCAACTCTGGGGGAGGCACTCGTCACAGGTATTCTGCCTTTTGTCTCCCTCAATCCTCCCACCCGATTATCTCTCTCTCTCTCTCTCTCTCTCTCGTTAGAATGCAGGGAGGGCAGCGACCAGAGACCTGTTGGCTGCAAAATTTCAAAACCAAATTAGAATGACCGAGATGGTACGACCGTTTAAACTCTCTCTCTCTCTCTTTACAATGCATCAGTCTTCCCACTCATGGAATGCTGCGTTCAGTTCTGGTGCCCTTACTATAAAAAATATACAGACAAATTGGAACGAGTTCAACGTAGTTACCAAGATGATACCCTGTCTTCGGAACAAACCATACGAGGAAGGTCTTAAGAGAACTAAATTTATATCCATTAACCAAGCGCAGATTGAGAGGTGACCTTATTCAAGTTTTCAAGATCATTAAAGGCATCAACAACATGAACTGTAATAAATATTTTACGATTTACCGATCAAACTACACGCGGGGAAATGGCTGCAAAATCATTGGTAAATCATTCAACTCTAACGAATCCAAGAATTTCTTCTTCAATCGAGTCGTCAACTCGTGGAATGGGCTTCCCCGAGATGTCATAGACTGCAACACAGTTGATTCCTTCAAGGTTCGCCTAGACAAGCACCTTGCCCTGAACCCAAGGTTGACTGCATTTATAATTGAATAAATAATTTCTTTAGTAGTGTTCGTTCCATAACCTAATATATCTTATAATTTCCCCTGCCATGGGCTAAGCCCCAGGGCAGCACTTCCTTCTCACATCTTTCCAGGTCCTGACCACCCCGCTTGGATCGCAAAGTTTATGTGGACTAGGTACGGTATCCATGACATTCTCTCCGTCTCTCTAACACACACACACATATATATATATATGGACCGTTTTAGCTCATTATGGGCCAAATTCGCCAAGATGTATATATATCCTTCCTTAAACCTTGTGTGTGTGAACTATATCGTACTAAACATGGCGAATATGTGTCTTTAGATAACATTGGTGTAATCAGTACGGTAGGTTGGTTGTGACGCAAACCACGCCAACGATGTCTCCAGTACAACCACAGTCACACGGGCTCTTTTTTCGGCAATGTTTTCAGGCAATTGTAGCCTGGCATCTTCCTAAGTAAAGCCATATATTATTTCAGTCTCTTAAAATCATAAAAATCCAGTCTAGCTGTCAATTTCATTGCAAAATCAAACAAAACTAGTAACGGTAGCCTATGGGAAACAAACGTTTGCCTGTTTGTCTGTAAACAAGATATCTCCAAAAAGTTACAAACACGATTTTCACGAAATTTGTTGAGCAGATACTGTAGGTTATGCGCCACAGAAGAAGTGTTAAAATTTAGAAGGCAATCAGTAGAGGGCATACCTCCGCCAGCGTAAGCGGAGGTACGCGCTTTACCGAGAGCCCTCTAATTTTTTGCTATATTTTATTTTAGACTCCATTAAAACTTAAAACAGACCATACTATCCCCAGTAACCATTAAGAAGCCAGCAGTAAGGCCCTCTCCGTCACTGAACCACTAGCCTTATCACTACCGGTACTATAGATAACAGTAAATCATGATAACGCTACTATCTTCAATAATAATGTCCCGTGTGGCATGATAAGCTCCTTGCCCTGATACCCCGGGCGGATGGGACTCGTCAGCCTTGGTCGGCAGTTGGCAACCCGTCTAGGGGAGACAACCTTATGAAAATCCAGGTGGATGGGACTTGTCAGCCTTGGTCGGCAACCTGTCTAGGGGAGTAAACCTAGTACACAATAGTTGAAAATACCGAAGGGCGGCACGTTCATCAGTGCCACTTGCAGGTGGCGAACTCTACAACAGATAGATCCACATAATCCCCTGGGTACTTCCAACCTGGCTCGACCCTATTTGGATGCAGGGGGGGGGGGGGTGCTCTTTGTTTTCGCTCCAATAGCTTGGTGATTATTAAACATTTTAACCCATTAGTTTGGCGATAATATGACGGTTCGCCCTATTTGAGCAATGGCGAAAATGTTAGGCTAATTTACTGATATTGGGAAAGTATTGCTTAAATTTGCCGTATACAGATATTGCGACTTATGCTGGGGTCACACATTCCCGTATATCGCTCCCGACAGCTCCCGTCAGGCGTAATCGCCAATTTTGTGTTCTGACGGGCGTAGTCCCGCCGTGTACGCCCGTATAGAGCACGAATATTGCACTTCCTGACAGACGTACCATGACGGGGCCAGTGTTACGTCAGACGTAATGTAGTCGTATGGAACTACGTACGTGCTTGCGACTTGCGTAAGCATGTCCCTGTTAGTCCGCCTGGGCTGCCCGATTTGCGGGAACACAGGCCACGCCCATGGCCACGCCCCCAGAAGACCTGCGTAGCTGAGGCCGTACGTCTTGGGAGTGTTTAGGACTTACGTGGACCGTTTCCGGACAAGCGTAGGCACACCCCGTCTGTCCAAACACAGACAAAGACAGTCTTTGTCAACCACGTAGGTCTGGGTTGGAATCTGGGAACTACAAAAGGGCAGGGCTGGCCACAACTTTCCCATTCCCACTCCTGACTCGGCACCATGAAGAACATCGCGGAATACACCCTGGAGGAGTTCAAGATGGTGAACTCCCTAATCAAACCGGAGAACAGGCATAACACTCGGCTCATGAAATGGATCATTTCCTAAATAGAAATGTTAGAACTGCTTGCAATAGCAAACTACATCCATCAAGATGAATAAGAGAAGAAGAAGGAAAGGAGCAAGAGGACAGTGTGGGTGTGGCCATATCTACAACGAAGGCCTGAACATGGCCATTATGAGAAGCTGATGCAAGAGTTGGCCACAGAATGTCCACAACTGTACAAAAACTTCACCCGGGTAGACAAACAACTATTTGATGAGATAGTGGAACGTGTCACCCCCCTCATTCAGAGGAAACCTACGTTCTGGCGGGAACCCATTGCTCCTGGTCTGCGGGTGGCCATCACCCTACGTTTCCTCGCTATGGGTGATTCCTATAAGAGCCTGCAATACAACTTTTGTGTTGCCCACAACACCATCAGCCAAATTGTTCCAGACATCTGCCAGGCCATCATTTCTGTCTACGGAGATCAGGAGATCAAGACGCCACAATCGCCTGCTGAATGGAAGGAGGTTGCCAGCGGCTATGAGGAACGATGGAATCTGCCGCATTGTGTAGGAGCCATTGATGGCAAACACATACGGATCCTAAACCCAAACTTTGGTGGCACATATTACTTCAACTACAAGAAGTTTTTTTCCATTGTCCTGATGGCAATTGTTGACTCCAACTACAAGTTCATTTACGTCGACGTTGGTGCCATAGGGTCAGAGTCTGATGGTGGTGGCTTTGCACACACCAGTCTGTCTAAGTTGCTTGAGAGACAGAACGCAAATCTGCCACCCGCCGAGGTCATCTCTACCGATCCCACTGGACCAACCACGGGCTACTTCTTAGTAGGTGATGATGCATTCCCTCTGCGCGCCTACATGATGAAGCCCTATCCCCTACGATCCCTCATGAAACCGGAACGAATATACAACTACAGAATCAGCAGGGCCCGCCGGACGTCCACTGTCGAACTCTCCACTATCGGGGCCGAGGTCGATAATAACTTCATCTTCATCAGGCGTCGAGAGGGCAGGCGGTGAGGTGGCAGAGTTGGAGGGGCCAGGCTGAGAGGGGTCAAAAGGTGAGGTGGCAGGCGTTGAGGGGTGAGGCGGTGAAGTGGCAGACGTCGAGGTAGCAGGCGGTGAGGTGGCAGGCGGCGAGGTGGCAGGGGAAGCCTTCCTGGCCTTCTTCACGCCTTTCTTATGCATGGTACAGGGCAGGGCAGGGCAGGGCAGCGTGCAGAGGGTGGCTGGAGGTACAGGGCAGGGCAGGGTGCAGAGGGTGGCAGGGTGGCAGGGTTGGCTTGTTGGTTGCTGCTCCGGTGTGGTGAGAGGTGTGACTGGAGTGTTCCCCGCTGGTCCTTATATACCCCCCCATACAACGTTGCCGCGTTTTCCCGCCAACTCGCAGTGCGGCGGGGCTGCCAGATGCGCCCGGACTAACGTAAACTTTCCCGTTTGACGGGAATATTTTACGATTGATGGGAGCAGCTTACGTCTGACGGGGCTGCTCCCGTCAGACGTAAGATTTCCCGACTTTTGACATACGGGAGCGCGTGAGCCGACTGTGATTTCAAATTCAAAACATACCGGGCGGCCTTGGCCGCACCCACCACCTCCCCGACCAGCGTGGCTACTCCCATCATGCGTACCAACCCCCACGACTATACACAATTTCATTTACGTTTTGCGTACTATGCCCTTACGTTTTACGTAATCAGTTGCCAACTACCAATAAACCTTCGTACGGGAGCATACGGGAGCATATACGGGAATGTGTGACCCCAGCATTAGCAATTCACCTCTTGCGTATTTCAGGCTATGAGGAAGTTGGAGCTGTAGACATTGATTATTAATAGAATGACCAGCTTAAATATGCAATTATATAAGTACATTAACTTTCTATCTATAACGAACTGACCGGTACCGTACATATTTTGTTTATTTCTGCTCAATATTGATGTTTACGGCTCCAACTTCCTTATAGCCTGAAACTCGCAGGTGATTAATTTACTTGTCTATCCTTCTGCTCGCTCTCTCTCCATCCAGAGCACATCCTATGTCAATTAATTTCCATTAACTTAACTGGTTATCAATTACACCCCCCCCCCCCCCCCTCCCTATCCCTCTCTCGCTCAGGACTGCACACACTCTCTCTCTCTACGCACACACACACACACACACACACACACACACACACACACAGCAGCAGCAGCTACCAATGAACAGTGTATGTGACCAGCTGCACTCTATCGTGTATGCTGTGTGTGTGTGTGATAGTTTTTATTTGTGTATGAGTGTGTGCGGAAATATGTAAACTGAATATACATGTGTGTGTATGTACCGTATGTATCCTACGTATGTACGTATGTATATGTGTGTATGTATGTACAATTATACTCAGAACTTTCCAGGACCACCACCTATTAACTATCAATATAAAAACCTTCAGTACCGGTACCTCGGTGTCATTCTCATCATAGACTATCCGGCTAACAGTAGACGATTTTAATGTACTTTTACTCAGCTTGAGACGGACCCGAGGGAGTAAGAGGTATCGGTGTAATGTTAACCCCTTCAGCACGATAGCGTCATTTTCATCATATTCTGGCTACCATTAGACGATTTTTTTTTAGCTTGTAATCTACCGTACCTCTACGACTATTAAAGTTGTAAATACAATTCCATTGCAAGAATTTATATACACTAACAAAATGGGTTTAATGAAGTATGACCAGGGTAATTAAGGTGTCCATATTATACCCTTTAAAGATATATGGGTAGTAATAAAGCCACCCCCCATATAGAAGGTATGACTAGGGCAATTAAAATGTCCATAATAATATACCGGTACCCTTTAAAGGTACCTATATTGTTAGTAATAAACCCACCCCTATAGGCTATAATTATAAGGTATGAAAAAGGGCAATTAAACTGTCCACAATATACCCTTTCAAACTATCTGGCCCGAGGTGGGCTTTTTGGATCCCCTTTTTCGGTTCATTAGTTTGGCGATACTAAGACGCTTCACCCACATTCAGGTGTCGATTTTGTTTTTCTGGGCAAGCGAAAGCTGTAGCTTAGAAAAAATCGGCCCTCGGCCGAAAAATGTACAAATATAGCTTGAAGGGGGTCTGGGTGGGCATTTTTTAGTTTGAAGGAAGTCTGGGAAGGTGTTTTTATTAGCCTAGGGGACAAACTAAAATACATTGCTCGAAAATGGTAAAATTAAGCAAAATCCTCAATAATAATTGAACAAAATATCATAGTAACCCCCAAGACGTTCAACAAAAGTGTGTTAAAACCCTTGATTTGTATAGCGTGGAGGTCCTTCCTAAGCTAAACAAAATCGCCCTAATTGCAGTGACATGACATGAAGCAAAGCGGCAACGTATTGAAAGGGTTAATATATGAATGAGAGAGAGAGAGAGAGAGAGAGACAGAAGGGAAGGAAGGTGTTTCATCTTCCTAAGGTTTCACACCCCTTCTTCCTCTCTCTCTCTCTCTCTCTCTCTCTATATATATATATATATATATATATATATATATATATATATATATATATATATATATATATATATATATATATATTACGATTTTAAAGTGAAATTTATTCCATCTGATGCTCACTCTCACTCGTACACACTCACTCTCACACTATCTCTATCTCAAACACACACACGCACTCATTATCTCTCTCTCTCTCTCACACACTAATAATCTCTCTTTCTCTCTCTCTACGAAGGATACCAAATTTATAAGTTAAGTCACACGAGCGGTTATCCCGGCAACTTTCCACTGACAAAAACAACCCAGAAAAGTCGATAGCATGAATATAAACACCATATGAGGAGGAGGACTTTATTGACGTTTTGAAGCTAGCTTATGCTGCACTGATGGCTATTATTGGACGATTTCAGACAGTTTAGGAAGAATCTATGGGTAAAGATACATGCCGCATTTTGACAGTTTCTTCTGGCGATCATGAGACAATTTTAGACAGTTTGGGAAGGATCTGTAGGGATAAATTATAAGGGTAAGGACTATCTCAACTAACCCTCTGACTTCCATATACCCTTCTCGATCTAACCAAAACCGTCTAATAATAGCCAGAAAACAGAAAAGAAATGCGTCATCGGATCTTTGAAAGGGTTAACCCCTTCTGTACCGGCGACGTGTTTATAATTTTACTCTAGCTATATTTACACGATTTTGTGCAATTTAAGAAAGATCTGTGGCGGTAGAAATTGTTAAGTGAGATAGTTCGAAGCCTGTTTATTCCTGGAGGTACCGGTAGTAGAAATAGTTAAGTGAGATAGTTCGAAGCCTGTTAATTGCCGGAAGAACTTTTTAAACTGAATAATATCGTCTAATAGTAACCAGAGTAAAGTTAAAAGGTCGGCATCGGATCTTGAGAGGGTTAAACTGTTCAGTCAAATTTGTGTGTACAGAATCCAAAGCCTGGAGTCGGTTTCTCAGCCACGATTCTATCCCATAGGCTATTTGGGGCGAAGCGGGTCTTTTTTGTTTGTATTCATCTAATGTTGAGTTCGCCCTTCGTCTAGTGGCACCGAGGAGCGCGCCGCCCCTCGTATTTATTTCCCCCCTCCCTGTTTCACTCAATAAGTTTGGAGATTTTAGGACGTTTCACCTCATTATATTGGTGACCATAAGACTCTACACCCCATTCAGGTATTATTATTTTATGGCCGAGCGATAGCGAATCTGCGGGACTTTCTACTGACAATTGTAATAATTTAGCTTGAAGGGGGTCTGTCGGTCGTTTTCTTCAGCTTGAAGGCGGTTTTATTTACCTTTCTTTGTATTTATATATTTATTACCGGTACCGGTAATTGTCAAGGAGACAAACTAAGCATACGGTACATATTTACTCGAAAATGGCTGGATCAATAAAAAAAACTCTAATGATGAATCCTAATAACCACTACGACGTCGCACCAGTTGAAACACAAATAGACAATAGTTACTCATCCGTCAGTTAGCCTATCCCCGCCATCGAATTCCTCCCAATCAACCAATAGGCGTCTTCACAAGAGCCGCAAGTCGGATACTTCTACCCAATTGGTTTGATTGATGGATAGATAGATATAGACCATACCGGTACTGCAAACCGATCCATTTAGGCTTTATTTTAAGGGGGAGGTTCACTTTTTGGGCGATTTTTTCATCTATATATTATATTTCGAGTTTCCTCCCTAGACCCCCCATCAAGCTTGGAAAAACACCCCCTAGACCCCCCACCCTCAAGATAAATTTTTAAATTTTCGGTAGAAAAATGTCGCGGCCAAAGGCCGATTCCTCTTAAATTGCAGGCTCGCTATCGCTTGCCAGGAAAACATCAACCCCTAAATCATACTTAAAATTGTCAGAAATGGGACGAATGGTCTTTAAATCAACAAACTAATGGGGGAAACGTCTTAAAATCTCAAAACTAACGGGGCTAAACGCGAGGGAGAAGGCGATACAGAAAACAATATCTCAAGTGAAAATCTCCCCAACTCACCATAGAAGACAATCTATTTAACCCTTTCAAGATTATGACGCATTTTGACAGTATATTTTGGCTACCATTAAACGATTTTATACAGCTTAGGAAGGATCTGTGGAAATGATAAGGGTAAAGAATATCTCGACCCTCTGACTTTCATGTAAACAACCTATAGCAGATTACGATGCATTATAACAATTAGACGGATTAAATACGGTTTAGGAAGGATCTGCGGGAGTCATAAGCGTAAAGACTATCCAAATTAAACTAAAATCTCCCCTTAACCCCTTAGACCCGTTTCGGCAGTTTAATTAGACCACTTTATTTAGATTAGGAAGGGTATATGGAAGTCAGAGGGATAATTGAGACGGTCTTTACCCTTTTAATTCTCACAGACCCTTTAAAAGCTGTATAAAATCGTCTAATGCTAACCAGAATATACTGTCAAGACGATTCATGATCTTCAAAGGGTTAAGATGATAGTCATAATATAATTACGGTATATACACCAGCGCATTTTCTGGCAATTTTCGATGAGCAACTTTTTTCTCGTACCGTACAGTAATATTTTGAGGCTCTTTCGCGTCGAAATCGGAAATGCGGCAACTAGATCGAAGGAAGATTACCGGTACTGTATATTAGCCTAATTAGGTACGGTACCGGTATATAGTTAAATGATTATGGAACTTATAATTTCAATCCGTCAGACAACAGTTGTTTGTAAAAATTAACCCAAATCGCTCGTGTGACACCACCTTAACTCTTAGAAGATTATGACGCATTTTGACTTGGCTATTATTAGGCGATTATCTTGGCTATCATTAGGCGATCTTCGGCAGCTCAGGAAGGATCTGAGGGAATTATATGGGTAACAATTATCTCAATTAACCCTCTGACTTCCATATACCCTTCCTAATCTATATAAACTCGTCTAATAATAGCCGGAAAACAGAAAAGGCGTCATTGGATCTAGAAAGGGCTAAGTCTACTGTGTTAGGCAGAGGCAACATCAAGAACAATAATAATAGCAATAAGAACCACAACATTAAAAACAACAACAGATAGGCTACAAGGTTACGGTACACTAGGAAGCCATCAGATTGCGTGGTATTGGATGATAAGACAAGATAGTAAGATAGTCGAGGCGCCAGAATAGTGATAGTGAGGGGTATAGATAGTAAGATAGTCGCGGCGCCAGAATAGTGATAGTGAGGGGTACAGTACAGATAGTAAGATAGTCGAGGCGCCAGAATAGTGATAGTGAGGGGTACAGATAGTAAGATAGTCGCGGCACCAGAATAGTGATAGTGAGGGGTACAGATAGTAAGATAGTCGCGGCACCAGAATAGTGATAGTGAGGGGTACAGATAGTAAGATAGTCGCGGCGCCAGAATAGTGATAGTGAGGGGTACAGATAGTAAGATAGTCGCGGCGCCAGAATAGTGATAGTGAGGGGTACAGCTAGTAAGATAGTCGCGGCACCAGAATAGTGATAGTGAGGGGTACAGATAGTAAGATAGTCGCGGCACCAGAATAGTGATAGTGAGGGGTACAGATAGTAAGATAGTCGCGGCGCCAGAATAGTGATAGTGAGGGGTACAGTACAGATAGTAAGATAGTCGCGGCGCCAGAATAGTGATAGTGAAGGGTACAGATAGTAAGATAGCCGTCAGACCAGTGATAGTTATGGGTAGAGTCTAGATAGTAAGATAGTCTCGGCGTCAGAATAATGATGACGGGTACATATAGTAAGATAGTCGAGGGGCCAGAATAGTGATAGTGAGGGGTACAGATTGTAAGATAGTCGCAGGGCCAGAAGAGTGATAGTGAGAGGTACCAACAGCATGGCACCTCAATGTCTATGGGTAGATTTAAGTTGTCAAGTTGGATATGTGCCGTAGTTTTTATTAAGCAGGTAAAACATAGAAAATCACATACAACTTCCCCTTTTGAATGCGGTACCAATATAACTCCTCACTCTATCTATGATCGATCTATCTATCTATCTATCTATCTATCTATCGAGAGAGAGAGATTGACCTCAACAAGTCACTGCCAATTACTTTTGTTGTCACAATAGTTAATTATGACAGATAGGTTAGTTACAGACTTATATATATCCATATTATAATACATAATATGCAATATAGGCCTATATTAAAACACACATACAGGCGTACGTGATTCAAAATATAAGCAGCCCAGACACATGTTAACCAAGATTATATAAATGTATCTTGCATACACAAAATTGTATTAGTAATCACTCTTAGCCCTTAAACTAATTGGTACAGGTAACAGGTGAGTTAGGAATGTTAGGTTAGGATTATTATACTAAGTTAGGAAGATAAGCCAGTTAATGTTATGCCTAATTATGCAGCGCTTGGTTAGAAAGGTCTGCTTAGCGCTTAAGTAATTTAACTTGGGGTATAACTTTTCATGTCCTCTCAAGGGGCGATGACTTCTTTATCCTTACCCAATGCCCATTATTACGGACAGTGAACCTTATAGCCTGAAACTCGCAAGTGGCCAGTTACTCGTACAAATATAGAACCATTAAACCACACACACACACACACACACGGTGGCCGAGCGCGCTTAGTACTCTGTATTGGGAGCGCTAGCTCTGGTGTCGGGGGTTCAATCCCAGGCGCCGGCAGGGGAAGTTCTCTCAAAAACTTTCCCTGGCCGTGAAGGCAAGATCTGGGCGGATCGTCTCGGGGGACCCACAAAGTCTCCTGCCCACGTCCTACTCCCTTGGGAGTATGTAGGCGCTCTCGTTAGCTGCCAGGATCAGTCTGTTGATCCATTAGGATAAGATCTAGGTTAAGTCCGTGTATTTTCAGCCCCATTGGCTGCCGGCTTGAAATAAACCGATTATTATTACACGTCTGCATATCAAGCAACATAAAATAATAGAAAGGCACACAATATAGTAATGACATTTACAAAAAATACATGACATTTACAATATGAATAATTATATACAATAGAAAGGCACATATAAAGTAATGCCAATTGTACAGATAAACATGACATTTACAATACGAATAATTATATAGCTCACCAGACGGAGGCGGCGAAGGTGAAATAGTAGAGTAGCAGGAAGACCAGGGCGCACGTGGTGTGTAGGGCGCCCTCAGTGACCCCCAGTTGACCAAGTTCAGGGTCATGGTAGCAGGCCACACTCTCACTCCCGGCCAGGAGTCGAACCAGGTACCCTATGGACACCAGGCAGTAACACAACACGAAATTCACAGCCGCACGGTCTGGGTAGCGAAACGACGAAGGCTCCAGACCAAAACTGATGAGGGTGAAGAAGGTGACAGCGAAGCAAACCACTGCCCAGATACCCATCCATATCCCGGCGAAGGATTTGTCGCCGCTAGTGAAGGAGATATTGGTTTGGCACAGCGGAGCACAGGTACTGGTAGCATTCACGTAGCGGTACTTGTGGGGGTGGGCGTACTGGCTGCAACGCCTTGGAGGCTGGTTCTGCGGGCGGGCGGGTAACAGGGGCGTGGGTGGGGATAACAGCGGCATCTTCTCGCCAGGCCCCTCCATACACATATATTCCTCGTTATTCTCCGGAGGGAAGCGAGAACAGTTGAGGAAGGCCGGCCAAGGGAAGCCCAGTTCGGCCATGACTGGGGCGCACCTGTCTCGCACGGTCTCGCACAAGTCGCGGCAGGGACCGATCGGGGTGGGGATCTGAGGTGTGCACATAGGGGTGTAGATGGAACACAGGAAGAACTGGATCTGGGAGGAACAACCATACTGGATAAGCGGGTTGAAGGAGTCCAGGCGAGATTCTGCGTCCTTCTGCAATTCCGTGCCAACTAGATTGGGCATGGAGGTAAAGTTGTACCCTACCTTTTGACAGGCGGGTACCCTTATAGGCTCACATCTTAGTGGTCCCCCTGGGTGCCCCTGTGACATCAACACAGGGTAGTCCGCCCACGAGCCCCCTCCTAGCAGGCTCAGCACCGCCCAGAAGATAGCCCTGGAGGTGGCGGGCGCTGCCATGGTAGGGGGGAGCTGTTATCTGAGCATCTGAAGGCGGCTCAGCGACCTCTCCAAGCCTGTCATCCCTCCTGCCAGGCCTCACGTAGCGTCTTTCCTCTCGTCCTCGCACATCACACCACTCACTACTTCACCACACCTCTCACTAGCTCACCACACCTGCGCACAACACCGGCCACAGTTCACAGATCACAACATTCCTCTCAGGGCCACCACGTACACCTTGCCCGTCTGAAGGCCAGTTGGCAAATACAATGAATGTAGTGTTGGCAGCGTTGAGCTGCTTCGCCACGCCCCGCCCACCTCGCACCACACAGCCTCACCATTGGTCCCTACCATTGGTCTTGCAGTCCATGCGCACTTGACTACACCTGCAAGCCATCTTCTAAATTACCCCCCTAACATCACTCACAACCACCTAGCTGTGCCCTTGTAAGTTAAGATATAAACATGATCCCCAATAATCTGTCCTTACCACATGCATCTACATCTCAGTTACACCATTTTCTCACATCCAACACATGAAGTCAGAGTCAGAAAACGGGGTCGGGACGAGCAGGGAGGCCAGTCAAGTGAGCGTGCTAAGCAAACTTGGCATTCTCAGGCGTGCAAATTTCGCATAATCAGCGCAAGAGAGACGCAACGCGGCAGTGCAAATACGCCCTCACTCCACCGCACTCTCCTAACAATCCTTACAGTTCCAGCCCTCCTTTCTAGCCCCCTCTTCACGCCACAAGCAGGAATACAAACTCTAAATCCCAGGGTCTTGTTTTGATTGCGAGCGTGTAAACATTGGGCCGCAGATAGGAGGTGAGTTATGGCCGCATTTCACTCGAACTTACGACCGCAATTAAAGCTTTAAAAGGGTGAGGAGTGGGGCCTTTTGTGGGAGGGTGAGCGTGTGGGTGGGGGAGGTGTGAGCATGTGTGTGTAAGGGGGTGGGGGGTGTGAGTAGTGGGGAAGGGATAGTGTGAGAGAAAGATGTGTTAAGTGGGAGAGGTGTGTGTTATGTTCGTGTGAGCGGGAGATTTTGGGGGAGGGGGATGTGTGAGAGAGAGAGAGAGAGAGGTCAATCTATATGTGTCCGAGGTGTGTATATGTGTGTGTGTACTAGGCCAGGAGCAACGTGAGAAAGTGACAAGTGAGGGTATGTGAAAGAATGTGTCCGGAGGGTGACTAATGC
This sequence comes from Paralithodes platypus, assembly GCA_032716605.1. Classification (NCBI taxonomy): domain Eukaryota; kingdom Metazoa; phylum Arthropoda; class Malacostraca; order Decapoda; family Lithodidae; genus Paralithodes; species Paralithodes platypus. The sequence goes on from CM064525.1 coordinate 1,389,274, forward strand.
AACATGGTTTATGGACTGGCTGGATGAGGCTGTTTGTGTGTGTGTGTGGATGAGGCTGTGTGTGTGTGTGTGTGTGGATGAGGCTGTGTGTGTGTGTGTGTGTGGATGAGGCTGTGTGTGTGTGTGTGTGTGGATGAGGCTGTTTGTGTGTGTGTGTGGATGAGGCTGTTTGTGTGTGTGTGTGGATGAGGCTGTGAGTGTATGTGGATGAGCCTCTTGTGTGTTTGTGTATTGGATGAAGCTGTATGTGTGGATGCTGCTGTTGTCTGTGTGTGTGTGTGGATGCTGCTGTTGTGTGTGTGGTGGATGCTGCTGTGTGTGTGTGTGGATGATACTGTTGTGTGGATGCTGCTGTTGTGTGTGTGGTGGATGCTATTATGTGTGTGTGGATGATGTGTGTGCGTGTGTGTGGATGCTGCTGTGTGTGTGGATGTGGATGAAGCTGTGTGTGTGGATGCTGCTGTTGTGTGTGTGTGTGTGTGTGGATGCTGCTGTTTTGTGTGTGTGGATGTTGTTGTGTGTGTGTGTATTAAGATGTGTGTGGGTGTGGATAAAACTGTGTGTGTTAATGTGTATGTGGAGAGATGGGTGAGGGTGTGGATTTATTCTGGTCTTTATGGGTTGATTAACCCTTTCAAAATATGATTACATTTTTTTTTTTTTGCTATTATCAGACAATTTTATTCAGATTAGGAGAGGTAGGCTATAATTTATGGAAGTCAGAGGGTTGAGATAGTCTTACTTTTTTAATTCTCACAGATCCTCCCTAAGCTGTAAACAAATTGTCTAATGATAGCCAGCATAAACTGTCAAAATGCGACAGACACAGACATAGATAGTTCTAGATAGTTCATAGACTAAACAAGGACTGACCACCATAAATGTCCAGAATTATATCAGTTAGAGAGTCCTTGGTCACTGTGTTTACTGTTCTCTCTCTATCTTTCATACACACAAATATACCTTATAATCTATCTCCCTCCTCCTCCCCCCCCCCCTCTCTCTCTCTCTTTCTCTCTCTCCCTCTCTCTCATACACACACAAATATAATTATAGTATCACAAAAATAAACCATATAATCTCTCCCTCCCTCCCCCCTCTCTCACACACACACACAACCATATTACACAACAAATAACATCTAGCTCTCTCTCTCTGTTTATCCCTCCCCATCTCTTTCTCTCTCTCTCTCTCTCTCTGGTCAGCATCAATCCCACCCCCTTAAGGCAGTAAATCAAGACGGACTTTACACTTGTCACTCAGGGCGCCACTTGAGATGTTGCACCTCCACCATTCCACCATTTGTATACCTCTGTTCCACCCTTGTTATTCCTCTTATATTTCTGTTCCATCATTGTTCCACCTCTACCATACCTCTGTTCCACCCTTGTTATACTTATATTTTTGTTCCACCACAGTTATACATTTTTTATTTGTTCCACCAATGTTCCACCTTTGTTATTTCTCTTATATTTTTGTTCCACCTGTTATACCTCTGTTCCATCATTGTTCTACCTTTATTATACCTCTGTTCCACCTTTGTTATGCCTCTTACATTTCTGTTAATACCTGTTCCACCGTTGTGCTACCTGTTCCACCATTGTTATACCTCTGTTCCACCATTGTTCTACCATTATTATACCTCTGTTCCAACCTTGTTCCACCTTTGTTATATCTCTGTTATTCCTCTTATATTTCTGTTCCACCATTGTTCCACCTTATAATTAGGCCTTATAAATGGGGTTGGGTGTGAAAGGGATCTGCCTTGTTTGGACCAATCGGCTTTCTGCAGACTCCCATTTTCTAATGTTCTTATGTTATACCTCTGTTCCACCTTTGTTATACCTCTGTTTCACCATTGTTCCATATTTCTTATTCCTCCTATATTTCTGTTTCACCATTGTTCCACCTGTGTTTTATTGCTGTTCCACCTTTGTAGCACCTCTACCATACCTCTGTTCTACCATTGCTCCACCTCTGTTCCACCATTGTTCCAACCTTGTTTTAAGTTGACTGTAAATTCAAGCCCTTAGCAACTGATTTGACCCGTACAGTACCAGCGACATCTTTTTTAATTTTATATTATTTTGCACTATTTAGACGATTTTGCGCAGTTTAAGAAGGATCTGTGGTAGTAAAAAGGGTTAAGTGAAATAGTTCGAGGCCCATTTATAACTGAATATAAGTCTAATAGTAGCCAGAATAAAGTTAAAAGGACGGCACTGGTAGGCTACTCAGTGGGTTAACGATGCCTAAAGATAAAATATGAAGCTACTATGTCTCTGCGTCTTAACCCTCGTCTAGCGGGGGGTTTTGGGCTATTTTTGGCATATTCAGGCCCTCCTGAATGATCAATCAAGTATCTGCACGAAAAGAAATGTATTCAGCAAAAAACTAGGCGCTAAAAGCTTCAAAATGAGACCAGCAAGAGCTACGTAGCACTCGTCGTTCTCACGCAGTGGTACCACTAACATGGGAGTTCAGCGTATATCGGCATATTTTTTCCCGCTACGCTCACTACTGGCAACACTGCCGGCCTCTCGAGAACAGAGGGAGCGTGAGTCAGTGGGCGGCGGTAAGCCCTGGGTGTCGGACGTGTGGCCTGCTGCGCTCCCGGCCATTTGCACTCGATTTTAACCCTTTAAAAGCCTTAATAATGCTCCTAACTTGCTGCAAATTGGAGCCCGACTTAAGGCGGGCCCCGCCAGTTAAGGGTTAATAATGCCAGGGTTTCATATTCAACCGCATATTTCGCTACAAAACCTTCGTAATAGCCGAGTTATTAAGATGAGGACATTATAATTTACCGTCAGCTGAAAATCAACAGAGTATAGTTAAGCCAATGAAAGGTAAATGAGGTGTGGTGGTTGTAGGTTATGGCTTGGGCAATATTCCAAGTCTGATATAACAAAGAGCCTGGGAGTCAGACGGACCCGTCCCTAAGTTGAGTGGTCAATCCTGTGTCATTAAATATACTGGCACGGGTTTTCCTTCCCACAGGGGACAGGTCCGCTTGGGGGCATTTTGTGTAAGGCCACCCTCATAAAGGGGAGTAAGGCATCCGGCAATAGAAAGATAGATAGATGGTGGTTGTAAGTTAGTTAGTGCTCTGGGAGAAAGTTGTGGTCCCGCGGAATGAAAATGGAACTGCCTCGTTTGGGTCAGAATTCCATGTTTTATGTCCGTATGATCTTCTTCTGTCTGTTGTTGTATTCTTCGCCTCCTCCTCCTTCTTCTTCTGTCTTTTGTTTTCTTCTCTTTCGCCTCCTCTTTCTTCTTTTCCTCCTCTTTTTCTTCTTCTTCCCCTGGTGATGAAGGTAGCTCAGCCGTGTTTACACCAGCCTGGTTGTGGAGCCTTGGGGGTAAACACCAGGGGAAGAAGGAAGGGCTAGGAGGTGGTGGTGGTGGTGGAGGAGAAAAAGAGGTGGAAGGCGGAGGAGGAGGTGGAAGTAAGGGGAATAAGGAAAAGGAGGAGGAGAAAGAGGAATAAGGAAAAGGAGGAGGAGAAAGAGGTGGAAGGTAGAGACGGATGGAAATAAGAGGAATAAGGAAGAGGAGGAGGAGGAGAAAGAGAGGTGGAAGGGGAGAAAGAGGAATAAGGAAGAGGGGGATGAGAAAGAGAGGTGGAAGGAGAGAAAGACAAAAAAGGAAGAGGAGGAGAAAGAGAGGTGGAAGAAGGAGAGGGGTGGAAGAAAGAGGAATGATGAAGAGGAGGAGGAGAGGGATAGAAGAACAAGGAATAAGGAAGAAGAGGAGGAGAAAGGGAGGTGGAAGGAGGAGAGGGGTGTAAGAAAGACGATAAAGGAAAAGGCGAGGAGATGGAAGAGGTTAAAAAGGAAAGGAAGAACATTTTAAAAGGTTAACCAGAATATATAAAAGGCGTTCTAATACTGAAGATTTTTTTTTTTTTATTGATAGCCTAAAATTTATTAGAAGCCTAGTGTTGGATAAAATAACAATAAAACGCCATCTATTAGCTGAAGATGAAGACAATCGTTATCATACTATTCTGCAAACAAACTCTATTTTTATAATATGGTACAATATTTAAGGGGCAAAGAAGCTACACTTGCACACACACACACACACACATACAACAAACACGTGCACACACCACACAACAACCCCACACACATAGGATACATATACAGAAACACACACACATATAAACACCCACACACACAAACACAAACCCCCTTCAGCACACTATCGCTTCCACTAACACACACAAACAGGAACACATACACAATAATACTAATCGGTTTATTTCAAGCTTGAAATATACCGATTATTATGTTTACACATATACACATGCATATATACACACACACACATATATACAGAAAAACAAACACCCCTCCAGCACACTATATGGTTTGCACTAACACACACACATACATACACACACAAACACCCCTTCAACACACTATATGGTTTGCACTAACACACAAACACACAACCTTCAAGATGGTACTTTATAGTGTATACTGAAAAAAGATCACTGACATGTACACACACACACACACACACATATACATTCTATCTCTCTCTCTCACACACACACACACACACAGTCTCTCTCTCTCACACACACACACATACAGTCTCTCTCTCTCACACACACTTACTTCTCTCTCTCTCTCGCTCACACACACACACACGTAAGCGACGGTGTGTTTATCGGTACACACTCGAATAATACATACAAGTAAATGTTTTGTCTTTCAAACTTAAATAAAACTAGGCAGATCAAACTGAACCTAACTTAACCTCATTATGGGGCATGGGGAGTTCTGGACCCTCTTCTCCTTCGTGTTTAGCCCCATTACCTTTGAGAATATAATCAATTAGCCCCATTAGTTTAACGATAATACGACCTTTCGTGCCATTTAGGTATCGATGTTATCTTGGCGAGCAATAGCGAGCAATAGCAAGCCTGCAATCGGCCTGTGGCCGGGGTATTTGTCTAGCGAAAAATGCACAAATTTATCTTGAAGGAGGTTTTCGGGAAATGTGTTAAAGCTTGATGGAGGTCTAGGCACGAAACTAAATAACTAAATAGATAAATAAGTGAACAAACGAACAAATAAAAATCTCCCCTTAACCTAACCAATGTTTCGATGTATTTCAACAATGTGAAGATTTAAGCCGGTCTCACACGAGAGCTTTTATAGTCAACATTCGATGATCAGCATTTTTCTGGCAACATTTCTGAAATATTTTGCCATGGTTTCGGAAACTAGACTGATGATAGAGGAATTTAGGCAACCAAAATATTGTATATGTTTACCACCTAAGCTGCCAGACCAGTGTTGAGGATAAATGTTGAGTGAAAAAGCGCTCGTGTGATACCGGCTTAAGATGCGTTATTGCAGTGTATTCTGGCTATCATTAGACGATTATATTTTCATTAGGAAGGGCTTATGGAAGTCAGAGGATTAATTGAGACCGTCTTTCATTCCCACAGCTCCTTTCTAAGCTGTATAAAATCTTCTAATGATAGCCATAAACACTGTCAAAAGGCATCATAATCTTGAAATGGTTAATGTGGCCAGCTGTAGGCTACAGTCACTCATAAAAAATCGTGGACCTCACCTATTTCTAATTATGGAAGTATAGGCTATCTTCAGCCAGGGGGCTAGGAATCCTCCTCCCCTTGTAAAATGCTCCTACTCATCTAGACAGAGAAAGGGGCGAGGGAACGCGAAAGTAGTCCCGTACCCTGAGAATTGGAGGAACCATTTAAGGTTGTTTCTGTTTGGGCTCTGTCTCGAGTCAGCCACCCTCAGTAATGGGGTATGTGCCTGAATATAGAGCCTACATACATATATACCTACATACCTCTGGCAATGAATTTATGAACGTAATTGTCTGTGCATCAACTAAAAACATTATACTCTTAATGAAAAGCAAGTTCCACCCACAATCAATTCAGATAGTTATGATTGCTTAAAGAATAAAATAGGGGGTCCACGAATTGTTATAAGCGACTGTAGCCTATACTATCAACGACAACAGTTATTTTCCCCAACCAAGTTAGTTAAAATATGACTTCAGAGGTTATTAGCCCTATTGGATTATTAATGCAAGGTTCACACATTGGCGAGTCGGAGCGCGAGGCCAACGCGAGTGATGAAATTCTTGCACTCGCCAATGATTATCCCAAATTCGCCGACACTCGCATAGACTCGCCTTGACTCGGGCTGCACCGCGTACACTCGCGAACGCGGGCAAAGATTTCATGCATGCATGAAATTTGGAGTCAAGTGGGACTAGGACGCCAAACCGCGTAGACTCCTGTAGACTCGTGTGACACTCATGTAGACTCGCGTGACACTCATGTAGACTCGCGTTGTACTATTTAGACATTAAATGATCGCGAGTCTACATTTTTTTTTTCTATGTGATTGAGGGAGGCAAAAGGCATAACTGCCTATAGCGAGTGCCTCCCCCATAGTTGAAAGAGTGACAGGGCCAAAATCAAGGGACGTTCGAGCCAAAATGCCTGGACACACGGAGTTTGAAGCAATTTAAGTCATAGGAAGAGGGAAAGACTGATTCTGGGAGAGAGTTCCAGAGCTCAGATGTTGAGTAGAAGAAAGTTTGAGAGTAACGTTTCACTCTTGGGTTGGAGAGTTGCACAGAGTAGGGGTGGGATTGAGTTGCAAGACGGGTACAACGTGCCCTACGTAAAGGAGGTGGTATGCACTGGGATAGCTCTGAGGAACACTGATTATTATAGTAGCGATAGAATAGCGAGAGAGATGCAACATTGCGGCGGAGAGAGAGAGATTGCAGAGAGTTGGTGAGTGGACGGGAGTTAATGATACGAAAGGCCTTCCTTTCAACTTTGTCTAGGAGAGCGGTGTGAGAGGAACCTCCCCACACATGTGAACAATACTCAATACAAGGGCGCACTATGCCCCTGTACAGAGCAAGAAGCTGTGCAGGGGAAAAGAACCCCCTAAGGCGGTTGAGCACACCCAGCTTCTGGGAGGCTGCCTTAGCAAGACTGGTAATATGGTCCTTCCAAATGAGAGCAGAAGAAAAAGAGACGCCAAGAATATTGAGAAAAGATGAAGGGTTGATTTTTGTATTGTTGAAGAATAAGGGATAGTCCGCTGGGAGATCCTGACGGGTAGATAGATGGAGAAATTGGGTTTTGGAAGCATTAAAGTTAACAAGGTTTTCTCTGCCCCAATTGGAAATAGTATTTAGATCAGAATTTAAGAGTTCTATGGCTTCATTACGTTGTCGTTGAGGGATTGCTGGCTGGGGCGTTCTGAAAAACTAATGGAGTAGTGTAAGGTTGAGTCGTCTGCGTATGAATGGATGGGAATTAAGGTACAGTTAAGGAGATCATTTATCAAAATTAGAAAGAGAATAGGAGATAGGACAGAGCCCTGAGGAACACCGGAGTTTATAGGGTGAGGAAGTGAACAATGGCCGTCCACAACCGCAGCTATGGAACGGCCGGAAAGGAAATTAGAGACAAAGGCACAGATGGAGGGATAGAAACCGAAGGAGGGTAGTTTAGAAATTAAAGATTTATGCCAGACTCTATCGAAGGCTTTCGATATGTCTAGTGCAATAGAAAAAGTCTCACCGAAGTCCCGAAAGGAGGATGACCAAGAGTTAGTAAGATATGAAAGAAGATCACCAGTAGAGCGACCCTTAATGAAGCCATACTGGCGATCTGAGAGCAGATTATGAGAAGAGAAATGCTTAAGAAATTTGGAAGCAAGAATAGTTTCAAAAACTTTAGAAAGACAAGAGATAAGAGCAATTGGACGATAGTTGGAGGGTTGAGAGCGGTCACCCTTCTTTGGGACAGGTTGAATGTGAGCAAACTTCCAGCATGAAGGGAAGACGTTAGAGGATAGACAGAGACGAAAGAGTTTGCCTAGGCAGGGAGTCAGCACGGAAGCACAGTTTTTGAGAACAACAGGAGGAACACCGTCCGGACCGTACGCCTTATTAGTGTTAAGCCCAGAGAGGGTAGAAAGTACATCTTTAGAAGAGATTAGGATATTAGGCATAAGTAAGAGAGAGGAGGGCGGAGAGGGAGGAATAGCACCGGAATCATCCAAGGTGGAGTTTCTAGCAAAAGTTTGAGCGAAGAGTTTAGCTTTGTCAGAGGAAGAAGTGATGGTTGTGCCATCAGAGTGGGAAAGGGGAGGGAAAGACGAGGAAGAGAAATTGTTGGAGAGGTTTTTGGCTAGATGCCAGAAAGCTTGGGAAGAGCTAGAGTTGGATAGTTCAGTGCATTTATTATTGATGAAAGTGGCAAGTCGAAGAACAGATTTGGCTTGATTCCGGGCAGAAACATATGAAGAATGAGTCTTGAGTTTTAAGGCGTCGGTACCGTTTGAATGCTTCCTCCTTATTGCGGACAGCAGTAGAACAGGCGTGAGTAAACCAAGATTTTTTAGCATTAGTCTGAGAGAAAGAGAATGGAATGTATGCTTCCATGCCCGATAGGATTACCTCGGTAATGCGTTCAGCACTCTCCGAGGGTCCTCGGCCATGGAAGCAGAAATCATTCCATGGGAAATCAAAGAAGTACTGCCGAAGAGCCTCCCAGTCGGCAGCGCCAAAGTGCCACAAGCGCCGCCGGCTAGGAGGATCGGGTGGCTGTACTGGAGAGATAGGACAGGTGACAGAGATAAGTTTATGGTCGGAGGAGCCCAAAGGAGAGAAAAGATCGACAGTATAAGAAGAAGGGTTAGAAGTTAGAAACAGGTCAAGAATGTTGGGCCGATCTCCGATGCGATCCATGAGTCTACATGAGTGTCACGCAAGTCTACACGAGTGTACCACGAGTCTACATGAGTGTCACAGGAGTCTGTTAATATTATCAACAAAGGTTCCTTTTATAAACGTGGAAATGACTTGTCAACAGAGAAAAAATATAAGTTAACCCGCTGAGTGCCAGGGACGTATATATACGTCCTCGCCGAAAAAAAATCGTAGCAGCGAAACGACTGCACCTATGGCTTTCATATTTTTACCACATGTACCTTACCTTTTTGGCTACCCACAAAAAAAATCCAAAATTCCTCCTCCCACCCACTCGCTAACTGTCGGTCCCGTCAGAAGGAAAAAAAAGGAAAATCTGTGGCGGCGAAACGACTGCACCAATCGGTTCCATATTTGTGTGACGAGTCCCTTATGCTGGGGTCACACATTCACGTATATTGCTCCCGTCAGCTCCCGTCCGGCGTATCGCCAATTTATGTAAAGACGCGAGTAGTTCCTGCCGTTGAACGCCCGTTCTTCCACGTCTATTGCACTTCCCGACAGACGTAGCGTAACGTGGCCAGTGTTACGTCAGACGTAATGGAGTCGTATTGAACTACGTACGTGTTTGCGACGTGCGTAAGCATAGCCCCGTTCGACCTTATGGGCTGCCCGATTTGCGGGAACACAGGCCACGCCCATACAAGACCGGCGTAGCTGAGGCCGCACGTCTTGGGATTTGTTAGGTCGTACCTGGACCGGTTCCGGCCAATCGTAGGCACACCCCGTCTGACCAAACACAGACAAAGACAGTCTTTGTCAACCACGTAGGTCTGGGTTGGAATCTGGGAACTACAAAAGAGCAGGAATGGCCACACCATTCCCATTCCCAGTCCTTCATCGGCACTATGAACAACATCGCGGAATTCATCCTGGAGGAGTTCAATTTTGTGAACTCCCTAAGAAGAGAGACCATTCATCCTTGTAACCTTTAACCCGCTGAGTGCCAGCCAATTTTGACGGTGTGCTTCTGCCAGTGCCAGATTTTTTTTTTTTTTTTTTTTTTTTTGGGCTAAATCTATTAAGTTGGGAGAGAAGGGAAGGATAATGGTAAAAAAAACACTCCCCTCGCCAGAAATCAGGTCCCCGATGGTCCCGAAATTAGCTCAAAAGACACTATAGACTACAGAGACTTTTATGGTATCGGAATGTATGGGTGGGAGGGTGGTGGGAGGGTGGTTTTGGGGTTGGTTGGGGGAAGGTAGAAGGGTAATTGACTTGTGTTACACATATGAAGCCGATTGGTGAGGTAGTTTCGCCACCACGGATTTTCCTTTTTTTCCTTTTCTTCGTACGGATATGCTAGAAGTGGGTGGTGGGAGGCGGTTGGGGGTGTGGTGGGGGGAAGGCAGAAGGGTAAGAGACTTGTCACACAAATATGGAACCGATTGGTGCAGTCGTTTCGCCGCCACAGATTTTCCTTTTTTTTCCTTCTGACGGGACCGACAGTCAGCGAGTGGGTGGGAGGAGGGATTTGGGATTTTTGTGGTGGGTAGCCTAAAGGGTAAGGTACATGTGGTAAAAATATGAAAGCCATAGGTGCAGTCGTTTCGCTGCTACGATTTGTTTTCGGCAGGGTGCAGAGGGTGGCAGGGTTGGCTTGTTGGTTGCTGCTCCGGTGTGGTGAGAGGTGTGACTGGAGTGTCCCCCGCTGGTACCGTTGTCCCCCCGTACAACGGTGCCGCGTCTTCCTGCCAACCCGCAGTGCGGCGGTTCTGCCAGATGCGGCCTGACTAACGTAAACTTTCCCGTTTGATGGGAATATTTTACGATTGACGGGAGCAGCTTACGTTTGACCGGGCGAGCTGCTACGTCTTACGCTCCGTCAGACGGCCGTGGTGGCCCGGTCGGTCGTAAGCTTTCCCGTCTTTTGACATACGTGAGGGCGAGCCACGTATTTGATTCCACTCGAATCAACAACTGCGCGGCCTCGGCCGCACCCACAACATTCCCGACCCACGTGGGCTACTCGTTTCTACTCGCGCCATGCGTGAGTACCCCCCCGACTGGCCGCAATTTCATTTACGTTTTAAGAACATAAGAAAATGGGAGTCTGCAGAAAGCCGATTGGCCTAAGCAAGGCAGATCCCTGTCCCACACAACCCCAATTACAAAGCCCAATTATAGGCTCAACACTCTAATACCCTGAGGATCATCTTACCAAAACGGTTAGAGATTAACGCAGGATTACGGGGGTCTGCAGAGCGCTGATTGGCCCAACCCTGCTGATCCCCCTTCACACCCAACCCTTCTCGTCCATATGCTTATCCAATTTTATCTTAAAGCTCCCTATCGTTTTTAATCCCACTATAGCACTTGGTAGTCCATTTCACCCATCTACAACTCTGTTACCAAACCAATATTTGCCTATATCTTTTCTGAAACTAAATTTATCTAATTTGAAACCATTGGTACGAGTTCTTTCGCTATCACTGAGCTTTAGTGCATTTGTCATGTCCCCTTTGTTAATCCCACTAACCCACTTGAACACCTCTATCATATCCCCTCTAACTCTGCGTCTCTCTAACGAATGTAAGCCTAATTTCTTCAACCTTTCTTTATACGGAAGATTTCTAATATTATGGATCATTTTTGTCATTCTACGTTGTACTCTCTCCAATGTATCTATGTCCATTCTGTAATAAGGACACCAAAATTGAACAGCATAATCCATATGGGGTCTCACTAATGACAAGTAAAGTTTTAAGATAACATCAGCAGTTCTGTTACTCACACTCCTTGAGATGAACCCGAGAATCCTGTTTGCCTTGTTTCGAACGCTTATACACTGTTGTCTAGGCTTCAAATCATTGCTAACAAACACACCTAGATCTTTCTCACAATTCGAGTTTTCTAATTCCACATTAGCTAGTTTATATTTAACATTTGTATGCATCTTCCCTATCTTTAATACCTTGCATTTGTCAATGTTAAACTTCATCTGCCAATTTACTGACCATTCGTGTAAGGTATCTAGATCCCTTTGGAGGCACTCTATATCTCTATCTGAATCAATTGTTCTCCCCATTTTGGTATCGTCTGCAAATTTACTTATCCTACTAGTTATACCTAAATCAAGGTCATTTATGTATATAACAAACAACAGAGGACCTAATACAGATCCCTGGGGGACACCACTTTTGACTGCTCCCCATTCTGACTTCGTACCATTTATGCTGACTCTCTGCTTCCTACCAATTAGCCATGACCTAATCCATCCCAACAACGCCCCACCTATTCCATGCGCCTCAACCTTTCTCATCAATCTCTCATGGGGGACTCTGTCGAAAGCTTTACTGAAATCTAAATATATTATATCATATGACTTGTCATTATCTACTGCTTCATATACCTCTGAGAAAAAAACTAAGCAAATTAGTAAGGCAAGAACGTCCCTGAGTGAATCCATGCTGAGAAGAATTTATTAAATTAAATGTATCTAAGTGGTTTCTAATTTTACTAGCAATAATTGACTCTAGTAGCTTTCCTATGATTGATGTAAGACTAATGGGACGGTAATTGGATGCTATTGATTTGTCACCTTTTTTGAAGATCGGAACTACGTTTGCAAGCTTCCAAGCTTCTGGAACTATACCTGTCTCCAATGACTTGTTAAATAAAAATGTTAATGGGTAACTTAACTCATCCCTACATTCTTTTAATACTCTAGCATATACCTCATCAGGACCAGGCGATTTATGAGGTTTCAGTCTGTCAATTTCCTTAAGCACATCATTTCTACTTATAGTAACCGTACTTAACCTATTTTCTATACTATCGCTATATACCTTACGGACTTCTGGAAACTGTGCCAAATTTTCATTAGTGAAAACGGAAAGAAATTGACTATTTAATGTACTGCACATTTCTAAATCATTTTCTGTAATTTCTCCTATCGAAGTTTTAAGGGGACCAATTACATCTCTAACCTTGGATTTATATAGTTGGTAAAAAGCTTTAGGATTATTTTTTGAGTCATTGGCAACCTTAATTTCATAATTTCTTTTTTCTTTCCTAATATCCTTTTTTACCTGTCTTGATAGATTCTGATAGTAAGCAAGTAGGTGAATTTCGCCTTTTCTAATTTTTCTATATATTCCTCTCTTTTGTCCTAGATCTAATAGTCTATTATTCATCCATTTGGGTTGGTTCTGTGTTGATCTAAATTTTCTTTTGGGGATGTATTTATTTTGTGCATTGAATACTGACTTGATAAAATTATCGTATGTATCTACCAAGGTTGACGTCTCTTCCTGACTTAAGATGACAGGTGTCTGAGAAGGGGTACACTCATTTGGACACCTGGATCGACTTAATTTTTTGACCATAGGGTCCGCTAATAGGGCTCTTCTTAACCCACCATAATTGGCTTTTCTAAAGTCAGGTATTAATGTTGTATTCTCTCTGGTATTACCTTTCCATTGTATATTAAAATACACAGAATTGTGGTAACTATTTCCTAGGTGGTCCCCTATCTCTACATTATTTACGATATGTTCATTGTTACTGAAAACTAAATCGAGAATATTATTACCTCTAGTCGGCGTATCTATGAATTTGAAATAAAAAACTATCTTGTACTACCTCTATAAACTCCTCAGAATCAGAGTCTCCTATTTGATGCTGCCAATCTATATTCGGTATTTTGCGTATTATGCCCTTACGTTTTACGTAATCGGTTGCCAAGTACCAATATACCTTCGTTTACAAAAGACGGGAGCTGACGGGAGCAATATACGTGAATGTGTGACCCCAGCATTACCCTTCTGCCTTCCCCCCACCACACCCCCAACCGCCTCCCACCACCCACTTCCAGCGTATCCGTACGAAGATAAGGAAAAAAAGGAAAATCCGTGGTGGCGAAACTACCTTACCAATCGGCTTCAGATTTGTATCAGGAGTCAATTACGCTTCTACCTTCCCCACACCATCCCCCAAACCACCCTCCTACCCATACATTCCGATACCATAAAAGTCTCTGTAGTCTACTGTATAGTGTCTTTTCAGCTACTTTCGGGACCATCGGGGACCTGATTTCTGTCGAAAATGGACAAGGGGAGCGGTTTGCGGTTTGTTTACCATTATCCTTCCTTTCTCTCCCAACTTGATAGATTTAGCCCAAAAAAAAAAAAAAAAAAAAAAAAAAAAAAAAAAAAAAATCTGGCACTGGCAGAAGCACACCGTCAAAATTGGCTGGCACTAATAATATTGATATTAATATCAATAATGAAGAGAGAACAAATACCATATAACATGAATGAAATAGGTTTCTGGAATAATATTGATATTAACATAAATAATGATGTGGAATATATGCAAAGGATATATGATGACAAAATTAATAATAATATACAGATTGATATCCAACATGAAATATAAATAAATACAAGATATAAATTAAATAGAATATACACTCCATACACTCCTGTTAACTTCCTGTAGACTCGCGTTCATCTTGTGTAAACTCATGTAAACTCCTGTGACACTCGTGTAGACTCCTGTAGACTCGCACTATTCGTACCCTGGAATGTGACCGTTATTTTTCAAATTTCGGCGGTGCGTGTTGGGGTCGTGTTACACTTGCCGACACTCGCGGATACTCCTGTGAACTCGTGTAAACTCATGTAAACTCGTGTAAACTAGTGTTATATGCGTGTTTACTCACATCAGATGCTACTCGCGTTGGGTTCGGGCTCCATCAACGGCGGTATGCGGCGAGTGTGACTCGCGTTGGCCTCGCGCTCTGACTCGCCAATGTGTGAACCTTGCATAAGCCAGAACACTGTAAGTCAAGAATAGCTGCGTCAGGACTAGAGCCCCTTTTCGAGAACTCTAGTCCCTACTGTCCCTTCCCCCCCACCAGCCACTGAATCCGAATCACCTGGGGGTCGAAAAACAAAGTATAGTTATTGGGTGTGAATGGCACTTCTTTCAGCGACAATGGACTGGAGTTCTCGGAAAGGTTTGAAAGGGGCTCCATTCATGACGCTATTCTCGACTTACAGTGTGCAGGCTCAATAATCCAGAAGGATTGATAGCCTCTGAAGTCCTATTTTAACTAACTGTTTTTCCAGATGCTTCGTTTGTCGACCCCTAGGTGTTTCGAATCTACTGAGTGGTTTGTTGCGGAAACAAACTTTAATCGGTGATAGTACTGTACAGTCACGCTAACCATGCATGTTTTGATCAATAATTGGCATCAGCAATATCTAAGCTTCATTTCTTCATATCGAGTGAAATATACAAACATGTTCCTACATTTACCCACCCTATTCAACATGAGACAGACATTAATACAGCACAGAGCAAGCCAAACGTAATGACAGCGGCGACACGACTTATTTGGCAAACCGTACTTGCGAGCTCTCTGGCAGACAATAATAGCCGCACATCATAAACCCGCGGAGTACAAGCTGCCATCCACGGAGACCGGTCATTTGCATAGAAAACGGAGGAGGCGATTTGTTGAGCCAGGGGGGGGGGGGGGAGGGTCTTGTAAATAGTGTGTGTGTGTGTGTGTGAGAGAGAGAGACTTGACTAGATTCTACTTACCTTTATTTACCGACCCATATTGTGGATGCAGACAAGTTTCTTGTTATAAGACTACAAGATGGCTTCATTCGAGAGAGAGAGAGAGCGCAAGAACAAGTGGGATGAGAAGAACAGAGAAAAAAAAAAGCTCCTGCCAAATTAAGATGATTGGGTTAAGTAAGACCAGCAAAGAGCAGCAGTAGCAGTTATTATTTTCCTCCTTCGCTAATGTGTTCTCCTTTTCACGCCATCTTTCCCTTTGTTATGGGATATATATATATATATATATATATAATTTCTTTTCATTTAACACTATCTAATCCGGCCTCATGTGGGTCATTATATTTGGTTTAATTATTATTGAGGGTTTTGCTTGTTTTCAGCATTTTCAAGCACTGTATTATAGTTTGTCCCCTAGACTAACAGCAACGCTTTCCCAGACTTCCTTCAAACTAAATAATGCTCACCCAGACCCCATTCAAGCCAAATTTGTAAACTTTTCGATAAAACAACAACCCAAGAGTGAAACGTTGTCTTTCTTCTATTCAACAGCTGAGCTCTGGAACTCTCTCCCAGAATCAGTCTTTCCCTCCTATGACTTAAATTACTTCAAACTCTGTGTCCAGGCATTTTGGCTTGAACATCCCTTGATTTTGGCCATCACTCTTTCAGCTATGGGGGGAGGCACTCGCTACAGGCAGTTCTGCCTTTTGTCTCCCTCACTCACATATTAAACAAAAAATAGGGAAGGATGGAAGAGTGGTAAAAAAGGTAGAAAGGTTACAGGAGGGGTTTAGGGAAGAGTTCTAGAGAATAGTAGAAAGATGGCTAAGTAGGTTTGAGTGTGAGTAAATGGAGGAAGTGGAAGAGATGAGTACTGTAATGTGTTTGAGGAAGAGATACGTGCAGCATGTGAGGAGGTATGTCGGGTAGAAGGGTGAGAGGAGTGAAAGGAACAACATGGTGGACTGAGGAGATGAAACAAGCATTCAAAGAGAAAAAGAGAGCATACAGGGAGTGGTTAGGTAGTAGAGGGAATGAGGATCTGGAGAGACAGAAATGGGAAATGCATGTGGAGAAAACAAAACTGAGGGAAACTAAGAGAAGAGTAGACAAGGAATTTAAGTGTAAAGTGGAGGAAGTATAAACATGTTTTTTGGAAGGTCATTTAAAGTTAGGGAGGGTGACAACTGACAAACATCAAAGTAGTAAGGATGTGAAATATAATGCGTGGGTGATAGTAGAGAAGGAAGAGAAACTTGAGATATGGAGAGAACTGTTGAATGTAGAAAATAGATCACTGCAAGAATTGGAGGGAGAAGAAGAGAAGCAGTAGAGGAGGAGAAAGGAGGGGATCAGGTCAGAAGTGTGTGAAGCTTTGAAGAGGGTGAAGATGGGTAAAGTATCAGGAACAGATAGAGTGTGATGGAATGCTGAAGTGTGGAGGCGAGATAGTGATTTATTGGTAGGAAAAATGTGCACACTAGCATGAGAGCAGGGAAGCATGCCCAAAAACTGGTAATCAGGCATAAAAATCCTCTTGTATAAAGGGGAACGGGAGAGAGATGTGTGTGGTGATCACAGGGGGATGTCTCTCTAGCATAGAAGGGAAGGTGTACAGTAGGACAAATTATACATAACATTATATAAGTACAGTATACTGGCATTGAAATTTACTGTTATTCTAATTCATCTATCAGACAATCAGTATCAATAAACAAGGCAGCTCTATGACTTCATGTGTCCAGGGTATGCCTTGATAGCCCGCTCTCTCCATTATGAATGGTCCCCTGCTGCATCCCTGTCAAGTCCTCTGCCCTCCTGAGATCCCTACTCACTGCCTCAAGACCTCATCCCAGGTCTTTTTCAGTCAACCACCTGTCGTCCTACTCTGTTATGATTAACCCTTCCAGCCCAGGTGTCCTTTTAAAAGGACACCACGAAAGAAGGGCAGGACCCTGGGTGTCCTTTTAAAAGGCTTGTGCTTGAAAGCGTGCTTCAAAATTCGCGCGGCCAAATTTTATTTTGCAAGGGCGATCGCAGCGCCACCAAGCCTCAACTACTACCGTTATCAGTTCCTACGTGGCCGCCATAGCGAGTAATACGGGAAAAATGAATTCCGACGCGTCCGATTCGGTGCAACCTCCCGCGCGCCCCACTGCTACCCCACTAGCAACTTCGACGCCTGTAGCAACCGAGAAGAAAGCTCAACGAAAGAAAGTGAAGCGTTTGTCGAGTGATAGCGCCATACAGCGAGAACTCTTTGATATTGAAGAGAGCAGTGGCGAAAGCTTGGTGGACAAAGAAACATTTATCAGTGCAAGTGAAAAAGACTATTTCATTGGCTTTGGAGACGACGATAATGTGGATTTGTTTGAGGGGGGAGACAGTAGTGATGATCCTGATGTGGAAGTGTTTCAGGAAGGTGCTATTGAACTTCCAATTGTGCTAGAAGCTAGGCCTACCCCCTCGTCATCTTTGGTAGGTCAGCCTAGGCCTAGCCCTACTCCAGGACCTTCCCCTTTGCCTGCCCGTACGCCCTTGAAAGTGGGCAAATATTTTTATAAACAGTCGCTGGTGAAAAGTGCAGCTAAAAAAGCACGCAGGGCAGCCGCAGAAAAGGCTAGGGAAGCTGAAGAGAGTGATAGTGACGCCGACCCTGGACTAGCAACCACCCGCATTCCTTTGTCACGACGCCTTGACCCGGGACGCCGCGTGGGTCACCCACAGCCCTCGGCTTCATCTCTCCTTCAGGATGACCAAAGGGCCTCTTCAAGTGGTATTGGTGATGTGCCACAGCCCTCAACACACCGCAGAGCATTATTTGATACATATGACGCTTTTGCCCAAATACTCGTATGACGCTAGTGCGTCATATGAACTTATCTTAACCCTCTCACGACCATATGACGCAGAGGTTGCCAGATTAGCAATACTAAATAGAGTTCTCTCTCTTATAATTACCTATCCAAAATTAGTTTTCTGCCCACAGCTAACTCAAAGACAACTGCAGAGGTTGAAGTAACTAAACTAAAGGTTTCTAAATACCCCTGATGGTAACAAAGGCTTTAAAGTATCCCTAATAGGCTCAAAATTGTGTCAAGAATGTTAGAGGGTTAATATATCTCTAATAAGTTATATGACGCTCTAGCGTCACATTGAGCTCAGTAAGTTAGGTAAGTTGGATCAGAATCTGTCGATTGGTGGCAACCCCAAGTTCCTCCGACTTCTAACGGTCCCTCAGTGAGATTTTGACAGTTGTGGGAATAATACCGGGAGGTCTGCCTCCTCTCCAGTAAGTTAACTATTAATGTCTTGGGGTGGGGGGTGGGTTAAGTGTTTTATATAATCACTGTGTCACATAGTGCCCATATAATGAATTTCCGAAGGTAATGACATACTATACAGTACATTAATATAAATTATATATAGGCCTAGGTCATGTGCTCTCAATAAATGACTAGCCTAGGCTCTATTACATTTCCAGGAAAAAAGGTGACAAGTTTCCTTGATATAGAGCAGTGCTCTTCAACTTTTTTTATGTCGTCCACCCCTAGTGGTGATTTGGTAAAAGCTGTCCACCCCAAGTATTTGTTTTCTCTCTCAAAAATATCACGGTTCAAACATTGAAAATCTAACTTTTATATATATCAATTCTACAATTATGTAAATAGATAAAAGCAGTTTCACTCTCATTTTTAATTTATAGTATACATATACTTCCGTATAATTACACATGCAGTTTAAAACTATAATATTCAAAATATACAAGAACAAAATAAGCATGTCTTTGATATTCATGAGCAAATGCACTTTTCTTCATGACACGAAAGAAAAATTGCAGATAATATTAGCTATATTTGGTATTCCATAAAACAAACTATGTTCCTTCAAGAAACCGAAATCAGTGGCTTGGCTGCTGTTGTAATGTGTCTGCCATCAGCTTGAATCGAGGCATCAGACGATTTTCAAGTGTAACTCGCATGAGAGGATTCAAATTCAGAATAGCATTCCTATTCTTTGTCTTTATTAAAACTAAGCTTGAGAAACCTTGCTCACACAAATATGATGTTGGCATCTGCAAAAACATGGTTGTTGCCTGCTCAGCTAACTCCTTGTACTCCAGAATATCAAAAGCTACTTTTTTGTGAATAATCCACTCGAAGCTCCAATAGGACATCCTGATGTAGCGGCGTCTACGCCGTGGGGCCACCTCCCGAGGCTGCCGACCCTCCACGGCCGAAGACAAAATCAACGACCAGTGGAGGAAAACCAGATGCCGGCCGCGGGGAGCAGTTTCGGGAGCCAAACCGTCACAACCATCCCCTGCCCCCTCCCTGGGGGCACGGGTCCTTGGAGCGGCTTCGGTCGCGCCGGGAATTTCCACACCTCTCACACACATCACACAGTTTTTCCTACACCGAGAAATTACTCTCCGGCTGTCATTTCTCGAAGACTTCTTCTAGCCGGAGACATTGAGAGCAACCCAGGACCCACGTACACATACATATGTCCAACTTGCTCAAAACCCATCACTTTGAGTCGCCATACTAAGGGTTCAGTTCTCTGCAATTCATGCGGGAACTGGACCCACTTCACCTGCACAACACTTGCCTCCAAGAAACACTACACAAACACCTGGACCTGTTCCTCATGCCCCTCCCTCTCCCAGTCAAATCCCTCACCTAAAACCTGTCCACCTCTCCTCCCCAACCCACCTAACCTTCCCATATCATCCACTCCACCCCCCTAAAACCCGTCCACCTCTCCTCCCTAACCCACCTAACCTTCCCATACCATACCATCCACATCCTCAACTCAACACACCACACCCCATCCTAATCCATTTCAACCCCCATCTCCTGCTCCCCAATCCCCACCTCACCCATCCCCACCCCATCCTCGTGCAGCAGCACCCAACATACATCGTGCACATAACATTAACATTCTTCAACTGAACATAGATGGCATCAACACAAAGAAACACGAACTCTCACACTTCATCAAACAACACAACATACACATTGCCATCTTACAAGAAACAAAACTCTGCACAACACAAAAAACACCCACATTTCATAATTTCACCACCATCAGACAAGACCGGGCTGTCGGCGGGGGCGGTGGACTCATCACCCTGGTACACAAAGAAATATCATACATAGTAACCAGTGTACAAACCAAATCCCTCCTCCCCCCAAATGATAACACAACAGAAATACAGTCAATTAAAATACGCACTGGCAACAACTCCAACATAACCATCATAAACACATACATCCCTCCCCAAACATCCCCTACAGTACCAAATGAATACAGACCACACTTACAACACATCACAAACACCCCACACATCATCCTGGGTGGTGACTTCAACGCCAAGACGTCGGCCTGGTTTGTCGACAACCCCGACACAGACAGAGGGCTGGTACTACAAAACCAAACCGATAACCTCATCATCCTTAACGACATCCATCAACATACCCATATTCCTCACCAAGCCCTCTATAACCCATCATCTCCAGACATCACCTTTTGCTCCCCAGAACTCGCCCCCACAACATCCTGGAGGGTGGTCAGAACCTTAGGCTCTGACCACCTCCCGATCATTATCACCACCAAAACCAGACTCACCCCAGCTAGCCACAAACACACATACACCAATTATAAAAGAGCTAACTGGGAAGCATTCACAAATGAGACAGAACAACACTTCACAACTCTAAACAGTACACCCATCACTAACATCAACAATGCTGTACACATACTCAATAAAACTATCCAAAACGCTGACAAGAAACACATTCCAAGAGGTAACAGAAAAAGACACAACCCCAACTTCACACCAGAAATTCAAAACCTCATCAGACAACGCGACATACTGAAACACTCCCCAGCACCCCACACACACACAACAAATTCAAGCACTCAACACCCAAACTAACAACAAAATACAAGAACAACAAAAACTAAATTGGAATAACTTCCTACAAACACTTGATCACAAAACAAACCCCAAAAAACTATACAAAACACTAAACAGCATCACACTTTCCAACAGCAACACAACACAATCACATGCTGCAATCACAACAACAGACTCTACTCCTTCATGTAAACAACAAGCAAACACTCTCATCAATCACTTTTCACATGTCAGCCACCTAAAACCTCACAAAGACGACCGACGTGTCATCCGACGTAAGAGACAATTCCCCACAGACCCTGACTATACACCCTTCACCAATCACCAGACAAAGCATATCATCAACAATCTCAAGCACTCACCCGCCTGTGGCCTAGACAACATAAGCAACATACACCTCAGACACCTGGGACCACAAGGCATACAAGCACTCACTAACATATCAAACTACAGCTATTCACACAACACAATACCAGACATTTGGAAGCATGGTATCATCATCACTTTCCCCAAACCCAACAAAGACCCCACGCTACCCTCCTCGCACCGCCCCATCACACTCCTTTGCTCCCCCTCCAAAGTCATGGAACGCCTAGTATTACAACTAATTACACCTGACCTACCCCTAGCTCCAACACAACATGGCTTTAGGCCACTGCACTCCACAAACACTCTTCTCACAGACCTTACACAAAGAGCTTTCGACGGCATCAATTCAGCTAGACCACCACACAGATCACTATTAGCCACACTCGACATTAGTAAAGCCTTCGATGCCATCCCCCGCCACAACCTAACAAACAAAATCTACAACACAAACATGCACAACAACACAAAACGGTGGCTGGCCAACTTCCTAGCAGGCAGATGTGCACACGTATCTTTTGCCGGTCAGTCATCTAAAATCAGAAACTTTCCAAACGGAGTCCCACAAGGATCCGTCCTATCGCCCGCACTCTTCAATCTGTACATGCACGATATAACTACACCCAATACGCCCCAAATAAACTTAGCCTCCTATGCAGATGACATAACACTCACATGCACACACCATGACCCAAAAAGAGCAACAGATCTCCTTCAACCCTATCTCAACACACTACATGGCTGGTGCACTACAAACAGACTTAATCTAGCCCCAGCCAAATCCACCGCAACCCTGCTCACAAGTTGGACAGGAGAACACGAATACATCCCTCAACTCACCATAAACAACACACCCCTAACACATACACACACACCCAAAATCCTAGGAGTAACATATGATACTCATATGACATTCAAACAGCACACCACAAACATTAAAAAGAAACTGACACCCAGACTTAACGCCCTCAGGTCACTTGCTCACACAAAATTTGGACACAACAAAGAAACTACCACCACAGTATATAAACAATACATAAGATCAGTGATGGAATACGCAAGCCCAGCCTGGGCTTCTAACCTAGCTGAAACACATCATAAGACCTTACAGACTATTCAAAACAAAGCCCTGAAGATCATTACAGGCTGCACAGCTACTGCACCCACAGATCACCTACATCAAGAAACCAAAATCCTCAAAGTCAAAGACCATCTGGACATGAGAGGCACTCAATTCCTGGCAGCAGCCTCCACGAACCAAGACCACCCACTAAACTACATGGCAACACACCCACAGACACCAAGAAATATCAAAACAACACCCAGCACACGGTATCACACACAATTATTGTCCTCTCTCCCTCCCTGCCCACCCCGAACCAACTTCCAGAAGCACATCCATACTCATATCTCTCACCGATCCATCCACTCACTCACAGACAACACACAGCTGCATGCACGACCTCCCGAAATCCATCCTTCCGAATCCTCCCTTCCTCGCGAGGACAGAGTCCACCTGGCCAGGCTGAGATGCGGACACCATCCAGCTCTCCTGAGCTATCAGAAGAGACTGGATGACTCCGTTGTCGACGCCTGCCCGGGATGTAACACAGCACCCCATACCATTAAACACATCATAGAAGACTGCATTTCACACAACCACTTACGCCAACAACACAATCTACACTCAATGAGAGCTCTGTGGGAAAGCCCGATCGTGGCCATGGCCTTTCTCAGGGACTCGGGGCTGTTCGGCCAGGCAGCTTAGGGAACAACAACAACAACAACAACAAAATACAAGAACAACAAAAACTAAATTGGAATAACTTCCTACAAACACTTGATCACAAAACAAACCCCAAAAAACTCTACAAAACACTAAACAGCATCACACTTTCCAACAGCAACACAACACAACACAACCACATGCTGCAATCACAACAACAGACTCTACTCCTTCATGTAAACAACAAGCAAACACTCTCATCAATCACTTCTCACATGTCAGCCACCTAAAACCTCACAAAGACGACCGACGTAAGAGACAATTCCCCACAGACCCCGACTATACACCCTTCACCAATCACCAGACAAAGCATATCATCAACAATCTCAAGCACTCACCCGCCTGTGGCCTAGACAACATAAGTAACATACACCTCAGACACCTGGGACCACAAGGCATACAAGCACTCACTAACATATCAAACTACAGCTATTCACACAACACAATACCAGACATTTGGAAGCATGGTATCATCATCACATTCCCCAAACCCAACAAAGACCCCACGTTACCCTCCTCGCACCGCCCCATCACACTCCTTTGCTCCCCCTCCAAAGTCATGGAACACCTAGTATTACAACTAATTACACCTGACCTACCCCTAGCTCCAACACAACATGGCTTTAGGCCACTGCACTCCACAAACACTCTTATCACAGACCTTACACAAAGAGCTTTCGACGGCATCAACTCAGCTAGACCACCACACAGATCACTATTAGCCACACTCGACATTAGTAAAGCCTTCGATGCCATCCCCCGCCACAACCTAACAAACAAAATCTACAACACAAAAAGGTGGCTGGCCAACTTCCTAGCAGGCAGATGTGCACACGTATCTTTTGCCGGTCAGTCATCTAAAATCAGAAACTTTCCAAACGGAGTCCCACAAGGATCCGTCCTATCGCCCGCACTCTTCAATCTGTACATGCACGATATAACTACACCCAATACGCCCCAAATAAACTTAGCCTCCTATGCAGATGACATAACACTCACATGCACACACCATGACCCAAAAAGAGCAACAGATCTCCTTCAACCCTATCTCAACACGCTACATGGCTGGTGCACTACAAACAGACTTAATCTAGCCCCAGCCAAATCCACCGCAACCCTGCTCACAAGTTGGACAGAACACGAATACATCCCTCAACTCACCATAAACAACACACCCCTAACACATACACACACACCCAAAATCCTAGGAGTAACATATGATACTCATATGACATTCAAACTTGTCTTGTATTGAGTATTGTTCACATGTGTGGGGAGGTTCCTCTCACACCGCTCTCCTAGACAAAGTTGAAAGGAAGGCCTTTCGTATCATTAACTCCCGTCCACTCACCAACTCTCTGCAATCTCTCTCTCTCCGCCGCAATGTTGCATCTCTCTCGCTATTCTATCGCTACTATAATAATCAGTGTTCCTCAGAGCTATCCCAGTGCATACCACCTCCTTTACGTAGGACACGTGGTACCCGTCTTGCAACTCAATCCCACCCCTACTCTGTGCAACTCTCCAACCCAAGAGTGAAACGTTACTCTCAAACTTTCTTGTACTCAACATCTGAGCTTTGGAACTCTCTCCCAGAATCAGTCTTTCCCTCTTCCTATGACTTAAATTGCTTCAAACTCCGTGTGTCCAGGCATTTTGACTCGAACGTCCCTTGATTTTGGCCCTGTCACTCTTTCAACTATGGGGGAGGCACTCGCTATAGGCAGTTATGCCTTTTGCCTCCCTCAATCACATAGAAAAAAAACAAAAAAAACAAAAAAAACAGCACACCACAAAGATTAAAAAGAAACTGACACCCAGACTTAACGCCCTCAGGTCACTTGCTCACACAAAATTTGGACACAACAAAGAAACTACCACCACAGTATATAAACAATACATAAGATCATTGATGGAATACACAAGCCCAGCCTGGGCTTCTAACCTAGCTGAAACACATCAGAAGACCTTACAGACTATTCAAAACAAAGCCCTGAAGATCATTACAGGCTGCACAGCTACTGCACCCACAGATCACCTACATCAAGAAACCAAAATCCTCAAAGTCAAAGACCATCTGGACATGAGAGGCACTCAATTCCTGGCAGCAGCCTCTACGAACCAAGACCACCCACTAAACTACATGGCAACACACCCACAGACACCAAGAAATATCAAAACAACACCCAGCACACGGTATCACACACAATTATTGTCCTCTCTCCCTCCCTGCCCACCCCGAACCAACTTCCAGAAGCACATCCATACTCATATCTCTCACCGATCCATCAACTCACTCCCAGACAACACGCAGCTGCATGCACGACCTCCCGAAATCCATCCTTCCGAATCCTCCCTTCCTCGCGAGGACAGAGTCCACCTGGCCAGGCTGAGATGCGGACACCATCCAGCTCTCCTGAGCTATCAGAAGAGACTGGATGACTCCGTTGTCGACGCCTGCCCGGGATGTAACACAGCACCCCATACCATTAAACACATCATAGAAGACTGCATTTCACACAACCACTTACGCCAACAACACAATCTACACTCAATGAGAGCTCTGTGGGAAAGCCCGATCGTGGCCATGGCCTTTCTCAGGGACTCGGGGCTGTTCGGCCAGGCAGCTTAGGGAAGAACAACAACAACAATGATCATTCCATCATCTGAAAATGGATAAAGCATCCACATGTGGTCATTCTCACTATCTGGAAAATAAAAGTCAAGGTTTACTGTCTCTCACTTCACTCACTCAACCCCGTACTTTGCCGGAGGATAACAGGTTTTTCACAATACGTAGATGGAGGTCTTTTTAAATAAACAAAATATATTAATAGGTTTACCTGCATCAAACTAAGGTGTCTGATAATCAAGTGGAACATTCCAGTGTCTGTTCTGCTGCCTGCATACCGTGTTCCCAGCCACATTATCTCATATAGGTATCAAATACTTCAAAATCAGAAAACATCTCTTTTCATTTTTTCACCTTCAATTTGAATCCATTTATTTTCCCTATATTTGCAAACATATCCCCACCTTTGCCTTGCTGACTGATGCTTAGCTTATTCAGATGATCAAAGATCAGCTCTCGCAGAGGCCACTGAAGGATGGCCGAAACAACTCTAGCTCCAGACAGCTTTGCCAGCCAGAGTGTCCTGACACTTAACTGCCATGGGGTTTGCTTTCTCGTTAAAGAAAACACAGAGCTGCTCTCTCAATGCCAACACTCAATTGAACACCTTCCCACGAGATAGCCATATAAATATAAAACCCATATGTAAAAGACTAATTTATAATTATTGTATGTATTTTGAGATCAATCTGACTTAATCTGGGTTAAGTGCTCGTGAGCCACACAAAATCATCCTGCAGGCCATCTTTCACCTGTGGGCCTGTAGTTTCACCACCCTGTTTTATACCATTTATTTTGTCTCCCTTATCTATACCGACACGTGGGCAGGATCTCGTCCACCCACCAGTCCACCCCAAGACTGCCGTCCACCCCTTACTTAATCTCGTCCACCCTAAGGTGGACTGTCCACCCAGGTTGAATAGCACTGATATAGAGCAAAATGTCAAATTAGACGTGTAGTGGCCGTGACCGCTAGATTGTAAATATCACCGCGAAAGGTCGTTTACGAAAGCAGCGACAGATGTAGTATCCAGGCGTATAACCTACTTTGTTTATACTGTAATACTGGAACGCACGCGGTTACATTACATGATTCCTGTCTAATGTTTCTACCGGGGGAACAAAGCCTCCCTCGACTATTGTTTCCCACGGCAGACAAAATAAACAGGAATATGATCGCGAGCATACAAGTAATTATAAACAAAGCCGACAATAAACCCATATACTATATCCTTACCAGTTGATTGAATTTAACCAGAAAATTTATCAGAAACTGGCATCAGCCTCCTGCAGAAATAACATAATGGCACAAAATTAGGCTATCATGTGTCACCAATTCAGCTACATCTAGAATTAGGCTAGATAATTATAGGGAATAGGCTCGCAGCCTTACTATACATAATTTATTAGGGACAATGTAGGTCTATGGAATCCTTATACTGTACTCATGTATAATCCACTGTGGGAGAATAATGTTGATCACATTTATAAAACCCGATATTAATAGAAAACACACCCATTCTAATCAATCGGAGAGCTCTTTCGGACATCCTCACTGTTTACAAACGCCTTCTTTATGCAGTATAATCGATATTTACCCCCTGCTGGCAACATAATGATGATTTCAATAATTCATGGGGGGGTGAGGGAGGGCAAAACCCCCCCTCAACCCATCGCGTATCCCACATTGGAATTATAACTAAAACCATGAAAACACTAATTTCTCAAAATCTGGAGGTAAAAACATGAAAAGTAAGGGTGTGAGCCTATTCCCTATAATTACCGAGAATACTTATAAATACATATTATGAGATTACTTACCACACAGACTTTATTTGAAATCAGTCATATACATAAATCATTGGCATAATTTCGCCGCATTTGTTCGACGCGCCGTCGGTAGGCTTGACCGGCCTTAGCTCTCTGCTTTGATGGTCCCGGGCATTTAATTCCTTCATTATTACCACCAGGCCCACTGTCCCTATCACTGAATACACTAAAGGCCCTAATAAACGCAGGAGATATGAGGTTCAGGCAGAACAAAGTATGTAAATAGGTATTTTTCTAAGACAATGGTGGCTTTGGTGGGTGGCCTGTGAGCTGCAGGTACATGCTGTAGGTAGTAGGGGTAGGCAGCCCCGCCCAGGGAAGTACTACCGCCAAGGTTTCGGGAGACTCGGGGAATAGCCTGAATTCCATTTTCTCTCCCAGGCCTTGGTAGCTGGATACATATCTTTCTGCCTCACACATCAGGGGTATCAGGAAAACCCTCTTTATATAACATACACATCCAACTTCACGACATTGCCCTACATCGCTATCCTCTATCCATAAAACACTACTCTTCCCACTACATATCATACATGTAACACCATACACCTTACCCAATAAATATGGCAGTACAATTGTTAAGAGCAAACCTGGTGGTCCCTCGGATATCCACCCCCGGCAGGGTTGGGTCATTGACACAGGGCCCTCCCGGTCGTCATCATGCGACTGTGTCAAGAGCATTGCAACGTCCCAAAGCTGCTCGTCGGTGCAGCTTTTTCTTTAGCAATATAAGGGGACTTCACTCTAACATCAATTCTGTACACCAATTTCTTCAAGCAGAATCCCCTACTCTCCTTTTTTTGACAGAGACTCAAGTAACATCCACATCTGACACGTCTAGATTTAATTTTCCAGGTTATCAACTGCTCCAAAATTTCAGACCTAAAGGAGGTGTATGTTGCTTCGCAAAATCTGAAATTGCCCTGGAGGAGGTTACTAGTTTCAATTGTCCCTATTTTGATTATTCTATATACAAATTAATTTCTGCTGGTAAATTTAAATACATATGTTGCATCTACCGTTCTCCAAATACTCCTCCAGAGCAAAGTCTTTTTGATTCTCTGTCCTCACAACTCAGTCCTCAACTTAAATGCTTCTTCTGAAATCACTGTGTTGGGTGACTTTAATGTCCATAATGTTGAATGGCTCACTCATTCAGCCAGGACTGATGATGCTGGTCTTGAATGTGAGCTATTTGCAGACTCATTTAATCTCGCTCAACTAGTCAACCAACCCACCCGTGTACCAGATAATCCTAATCATAATTCCCACCTACTGGACCTATTTTTAACAACCAATTTAGAAAATTACGATGTTACAGTGAGGTCCCCGCTTGGATCTTCTGATCACTGTCTGATACAGGCCACCTGTCTATCACCTACCACACCTTCCCACTCTGAACCTGTTTTGGTGACTAAATGGCATTACGATAGGGCAGACTGGGAGGGTCTTCAAGGTTTCTTTATTGATATTCCCTGGACCTCTTTCTTTTCTAATGATGCACACTCCACCTTGAGCCACATACAAGATTTTGTAAAAATTGGAATGGAAACTTTTATTCCTCATCAAAAGTACAGTAAAAGATCTAAATTAACCTAAATGGTTTGACCATAATTGTGCTAGAGTAACTGAACAAAAAGCAATAGCCTACAATGCATACACAAGATCAAAAACACATGAAGCCTTTAATTACTTTAGAAACATCAGAAATCATGCCAAAACTGTATTAAACCTAACTAAATCAAACTTTCTCCACAAGCAGGCAAATAAACTTCTAAATAATCCAAATGATAACAAAATATTTTGGTCTACTCTTAACTCATTCAAATCCAACTTCACAACTGTTTCATCCATTCCACCATTAAAATCTCCGACTGGCAATCTTGTAAGTGACCCACGAGGTAAAGCTAACCTTCTTGCGGATATTTTCTCCACCAACTCAACCTTAGATGAAATAAATCAAGATGTCCCTGTACTTAATTTTAATTCGCCTGAAATTCCCTCACTTAAGATCCACACCAGACATGTCAAAACTATTTTGCAGAATCTCTCAGTAGATAAGGCTCCTGGTCCAGATGAAATTCCTCCAATAGTACTTAAGAATTGCTCCTTGGTGCTCGCTCCTGTATTGGCAAAATTTTTCCGTCTATGTACTCATACCTCATGCTTCCCAGTATCCTGGAAAGAAGAAAACATCCATCCAGTTCCTAAAAAAGGTGCCTCTTCAGATCCATCAAACTACAGACCAATAGCTATAACTTCCACTCTTGGTAAAGTCTTTGAAATTATATTAAATAATCACATAATTAAGCATCTTGAGAATAATAAATTAATCAGTGATAGGCAATATGGTTTTAGACGATGTCGATCAACTGCAGACATTCTTTGCCTTTTTACGCATCAAATCAACCAAGCTACAGACCAACATGGTGAAACACACACAATAGCACTGGATATATCAAAGGCATTTGATAGAGTCTGGCATCAATCTTTATTGTCGAAGATGTCACACTACGGCCTTGCATCATTAGTTCCACTAATTTCTTCTTATCTTCATAACAGAAAAATATGTGTAATGGTAGATGGCCTTTATTCTCAATTTCACTCAATAAATGCTGGTGTTCCCCAGGGATCAGTTTTGGCCCCAACTCTGTTCCTCATTCATATCAATGATCTCATATCTACCACTCATAATCCAATACATTCCTACGCAGATGACTCAACACTCCACAGTTCCTTCACATTTACCAATTCTTTCACCCAACCCGATCTTATAAATTCAAAAATAAGCACTGCAATTTCTCTGAACCAGGACCTTTCTAGAATTGAAGAATGGGGACAAAAGAATCTAGTTTCCTTTAATGCACAGAAAACCAAGTACATTCAATTTTCTAACCGACAGAATCTCACTGACTCCCATATATTTTTTAATGATGTAAATATTCCCACTTCCCCTAGTATTGACATTCTCGGTGTAACATTAACTACTAACTTGAGCTGGACACATTATGTTAGAAGCATTGCTAAGAATGCCTCTAAAAAACTGGGGCTCCTGTACAGAGTTCGAGAATTCTTCACTGGCGAGCAGTTGGCCGTAATATATAAAAGTCATGTGCGTTCTCAGATGGATTACTGTTCACCTCTGTGGAGTGGAAGTGGAGTGGTTGCATTGAGGCAGTTGGACAAAATTCAAAATAAAGCTATTAGATTAATCAATAACCCTGCAATCACACAGGACCTTCCTACATTATCCATACGAAGAAACGTTGCATCCCTTGCATTATTCTACAGATATTTTCACAGCAATTGTTCCAAGGAACCTGCTTCAATTGTGCCGCCTCTCCACATCTTTCCCCGTAGAACTAGGGCAGCTGAGAGCGCCTATGAATTTACACTTTCTCCTCCACAATGCAGAACTTCTGCTTATCAAAATTAATTTATCCCTAGAACTACTACTCTTTGGAATTCACTTCCCTCGAATTGCTTTCCACAAACTTACAATCTACAAATGTTTAACACCTTACGAGCGGCCTATGCGGTTTATTTATGTGTACCGCCCAGCGGGGTGTTTTTAGCCAAAATAGGGCTGTTTACGTGATCATTTTCATGCCTAAATAAGACCCAGAACCTAAAACAAGTATCTATCCCTGAAAGGGCATAAACAGAGCTTTCGAATGACACCATAACGATCCTTGTATGATGGATAGTTTTCTTGCAATAACCGTGCAACGCGAGTGCAAAAAGCAGGTAATTCGGTACTTTCGGTACATAATTGAGTATGTAGCGAGTGAGAGAGGGAGGGAGGAGGGAGCTGAGATTTGTGTCAGTAGGTTCGCCGCGGTGGTCTGGAGCAGTCATACGCTCGCTAGTCTCCTGCCACCACTTGTCTCTCTCTCTCAGCCACATTACGTGCTGAAATTGCCACTCGACCTATGTCGAGCGCCGCCACATAGTCCAGCTTTATTTAACTCGACTTAAGTGGTGAGCCGCTTTTTAAGGGTTAAATCCAGTTGTTACAAACATTTTATGAATGGAGGATGCCTTTAGGCACATGGACCTTTTTGTTTTATCTGTGTTTTCCTTCCTCCGTTCATTGTCTCCTTAAAAAAAAAAAAAAAAAAAAAAAAAAAAAAAAAAAAAAAAAAAAAAAAAAACGGCCGACCAAAACAAGAATCGGGATGCGCATCTGCCCGCCCAATTCAAATCCGTGAATAGGTGGTATGTTGCGTTTATTTTTGTGCGGATAACAAATAATGGGATATTTAGGGGTGTCCGCGGAGAACAAGCTTCGCGAATGCTTGGAGCGCGGATAAAGGGAGTGCACGTTACTGTATTATTACTATCACTACTACTACTAATACATATATTTTGTCTCTCTCACTCACATAGAAAAAGAAAAAATATATTACCTTGTAGTGGAGTTTTAGGTGTTGACTATTGCTTATCATCGCCGACTTGTAGCCTCTTCTCGAATATGATTTCCTTCTTCTATCTCGTCTCTTGGTCATCTCTCTTCCTTCCGTCCCTTCTCTTAGTAACTCCCTTTGTTTATCTCTTTCCCTCCCTCTCAAAATCCTGCTGCATCTCCCTCATCCACCCCTTAACCTAAGACGTGCGCATGGGGGGTATGAGACACCACACTCCTGTGCACACGTATTTGAGCTGTTCCCATCACTAACATTGTTATTTTACCATAAATAGCATTAATACTTATCCATACGCACCTATTATAGGTTGATTATAAAGGTATTAACCTGTTACAACAATAAAACAAGTGGAAACAGCGTTTGGGTGGTCAAAATCGGCGATACAGGCCGGGAGTTACATAATGTATGGCTGAGGCAACCTCCCTCCCCCTTGTCTGGAGAGACACTGTTACACTGTCTCTCTCTCTCTCTCTTTCGCACGCTTGGTAACAGTGATGACAACGCCCTGCTACCAACTCGCTAATGTTAGCACAAAAATAGACCACAGAATAAGGGAATAACAGGTGATAACTGAAGGTGAGGAAAGTGGGGAAGGAGGGGAGGTGGAGGAGTGATATTTGGCATGGCCCAGGGGCAAAAAATATATTTTTTTTTTTGGGGGGGGGGGGGGGTTTAAATGGATTTTTTTTTTCCCAGACTCTTAAGAGCCTTCCCGCAGTCGCCCGGGGAAACTCTTAAGAGTCTTCCAGCAGTTGCCAGGTTAATGAGGGGGCCGTTTGAGAGGTCTGGGGATTGTTGGTCGTTATGGTCAGCCAATCTTTGAACTTGGCTGGTGGTTAAACTGCGGCCGTGGTTTGGTTGCCATCACTGGACAGTGACGGAGAATGGTGCTGGTATCTCGCAACTCAACTTCTGCGGAGAAAATAGATACAGTATGTGAATATTGTCAGCACATAATTAATAAGTCAATCAACTTCAGTAAATCAATTAATCAAGGAAGCAATTCAGTTAATATAAGTTGAAAAGTTTATATTTATGGAAAGGTATTAGGGTGAATCTTTGTTCAACTAATATTATAGATTTACATATATACAGTACTGTACATTATTTACTGTATACAGTATATGGATGGAGTCATGAAAGAAATACAAGGAAGAGCAGTGGATGTTGGTGTATCGCTGAAATGGGAGGGAAACGAGCAGAAGCTACCTGTAATGCTGTTTGCTGATGATACAGTTCTGATGAGCGATAATGAATGGGAGTTGCAGGGTCTGGTAAATATGTTTGGAACAGTGTGCGAAAAACGGAATCTGAAGGTAAATGTGGGGAAGAGTAAGATTATGGTCTTCGAAAGGGGTGAAGCCACAGAGTGTGAGGTGAAGTTGAACGATCAGGCTATGGAGATTATCAGCTCATTTAAGTATCTGGCCAGTCTGCTGAGTAAAAATGGGACTATGGATGAAGAAGTGCAGGAGAGGGTGCAACAGGGGAAGAGGGTTGTAGGAATGCTGAAAGTAGTAACAAGAAATAGGGTGGTCAGTATGGAAGTGAAGAAGTCTGTACATGACAGTGTGGTAATCCCGACACTGACTTACGGAAGCGAAGCATGGACATTGGTGGAGAAACTCAGACCAAGAGTGAGAGGGGTGGAAATAAGTTACAGTACTGTACTTGAGAAGTGTGTGCGAAGTGACATGGAGGGATAGACAGATAAATGAGGAAGTAAGAGAGGTGTGGTGTGGAGGTAGATGTGCTGGAAAATGTGAAAAGGAACACCTTGAGATGGTTCGGCTATATGGAACGTATGGGAAGCGAGAGAATGACTAAGAGAGTGTAGGAGAGCGAGGTGGAAGGACAGAGAGGGAGAGGTAAACCGAAAGATAGATGGAAGGATGGAGTGAAGAAGTATATGGATGAAGGCGGTGCTGGTTGGGAGGAGGGGCATCGACTGACTGGGGACAGAGGTGCAGGAGGGCGTTTCGTTCGTGGCCACCCCTTCGGTGATCACGGCGTCAGGCAATAAATAAATAGATAGATAGAAATACATACATGTACTGTACATTGTACATACATACCGGTACATAAATTTTCAAGTGCTGCACACCAAGTGCGGTTCCGGTCTCATGTCCTAATGGTGGCGTTCCAAGCAGCCATGTTCAGAGCTGCCTCACTTGTCAGGTTCTTTAGTTCAAGATCAGACCGCAAGGTCTGATCCCACGCCTTTCTTGGTCTGCCCCTAGGTGCAGCTTCCTCCACGTTCATGGACTTGCATCTCTTTACCCAACTTAATTTATCGATCCTCTACATAATTATGTCCAAACCATCCAAACCTACTAGTACACATCTCATCACTGGTACTCTTGATACTTAACATTCTCTTCAGCTCTTTGCTAGATATCCTATCTTGCAGTTCTGTGCCAAATCTCCAGATTTGATGCATCGTTACCAGCCAAGGCCACAAATACATGACAGATATGAGGATGGTGAAATGATTGAAGCTTGAGCTAAGTGCAAACCAAGGGTACAGTATTGAATGCTTCAACATCTGGAAAATTGTATGGTTGTGAAGATCTGAAGGAGACCAGTTCATGTCTTAAATAGCCTTGGATATTATTTTACTGAGAGCAAAGATGGGAAGAACTTTGACTTTTGATAGGCTTGTGTTACCGGCTTTAGTAAGATACCAATAGAAGGTGGGAAGGAATTGTCTTTGTGTTTGGATGGTACAAAATGCCCACAGAGGTTTACTAATAGCTTAAAGGTAATAATTTGATTAGTGTACAACATACATCTCTGTCTTGAGTTGGCCACCCCCAGCTGTGGGGTATGTGCCTGAGTATATAGATACCGGTAGATAGGTAGACTGCATCATCTAAATCAGAAAAGCACAAACTTCAGGTCACTCAAAATAAAATGGTTAGGTTCATGCTGAACCTATGACCCAGATCGCATATTGGCCAGGAACAACTTCAGTCACTTGGTATGCTCAATGTCTCTGACAGGGCCAAACAAGTCAGACTCATAAATGCCTTCAAGATATTTTATGATAGGGCTCCAGAGTACTTAAAGAGTAATTTTGTTAAAGCAAATGAGAGGATTGGACACAATACAAGGAATAGGATGTATAATTTTACGGTCCCGAGAATCCAAAGACAGGGTAAGCTAACATTCTTCTTCACTGCCATCAAAGACTGAAACAACCTACCCCAGTCAGTCCGTGAAAAGAGAACACTGTATTCCTTCAGACGTAGCTTGAAGGAGCACCTGAACCGGACAGCTGCGAGAAGGGAGCACCAAGCTTATGTCTACTACTAAATACGACATAAGAGATAGGCAAAACAAACTGAAATGATTACTTAATCCCACAAGGACCCCAATGGAAATACGCCTAACGGCCTTATTGGACTATCCTTAGTTGGAATTATGCAAAGCTGGTACATGTCATATTTCTAACATATTATGTGGTACCAACATTGTAAAATGCTAACTGAATAAATATTATTATTATTATAATACATACAAGTTTAAAGACCGTTTGTCCACAGAGAGTGTGGTTACAGTCTCACATCCTAAATGGCGGCTTTCCAGGCAACCCTGTCAAGTGCTGCCTCTGTTGTCAGGCTCTTTATTTTGAGATCAGACTGTAGTACAGTAAACTCCCTTTTATCCAAAACTCAAATATCCAAACATTTCAGTTAACCATAGTTCTTGCTATCCATATTTTTTACTAGATTTAACTTATTTAAGCCTCTCTGGGTGCTATACCGAAATAATTTAACCTCCCTGAAGTAGATGATAATTTGGAGGTAAGGCAGCCTAGAAATGGTTTTAAATTAATTGAAAACAGTATATTTGGCCATTTGTACACTCGGTCAAAGAAGTATCTGCACCCCTACGCTGATCATCTGGTGTGTACAACTCGGTAGGATTGGCACCTCTGCCTGCAACTATATCCATGTGTCAGAGACGATCGTGTCTGACACATGGATATACTTGCAGGCAGAGGTGCCAACCTACGTTGGTGATGGGCTGGTCTATCAGTGAGAACTGAGCGATCTCTGCCATACCCATAGCTTACTCTGACTGTTACTTTTACTTATTGGCAGCATCAAATAGGCGACTCTGACTCAAAGGAATTTATTGAGGTAGTACAATATAGTTTTCAATTCATAGATACGCCGATATATACGATATTATTACTTACAGTAGTTTCTTACAGTAGATCCTCTGGAAAAAGGCAAACTATGCCTGTGTATCCAGCTCAGTACCAGTGCTTGCACTGCTGCGGTCGTTCACGGTGTTGGCGGCGGCGGTAGCAGACGCAACATTTTTACTATTCTGTATTTTTGTTTTATAATCAAACTTCAAATCTTGTCTTCCCCATGCTTTATCAAGATTACTTTCAAACTCCCTTATTGATTCGGAATCGACTACATACTGGGGCAGTGCGTTCCACTCATTTACCACTCTATCACAAAATGAGTTCTTCGCCTTCTCAAGCCTATTTCTTTCTTTGTAAATTTTCTTAGAGTGTCCTCTCGTTCTTGTTCCCTCCCGCATCAAGAAGATAGGTAATAATATTATCGATTTAGTTTTCAGTAACAATGAACATATAATAAATAATGTAGAAATCGGGGACCACCTAGGAAATAGTGATCACAATTCTGTGTATTTTAATATACAATGGAGAGGTAATCCCAGAGAGAATACGACATTAATACCCGACTTTAGAAAAGCCCAATTATGGTGGGTTAAGAAGAGCCCTATTAACGGA
Organism: Paralithodes platypus; assembly: GCA_032716605.1. Lineage (NCBI taxonomy): Eukaryota > Metazoa > Arthropoda > Malacostraca > Decapoda > Lithodidae > Paralithodes > Paralithodes platypus. The sequence goes on from CM064525.1 coordinate 1,426,345, forward strand.
CCCTATGGTCAAAAAATTAAGTCTATCCAGGTGTCCAAATGCGTGTACCCCATACCACTTATCCCTTACCCCTAGCTTAAACCCTCTGTTCCCGGAAGGGCTCTTGAACGCCCATAAAAAAGCATACACGAGCTGCCCGGAAGGGCTCTTAACCCTCTCCGACATATGACGCGATTTTGAGCCTATTAGGGATACTTTAAAACCTTTGTTACCATCAGGGGTATTTAGAAACCTTTAGTTTAGTTACTTCAACCTCTGCAGTTGTCTTTTAGTTAGCTGTGGGCAGAAAACTAATTTTGGAGAAGTAATTATAAGAGTGAGAGAACTCTATTTCTTATTGCTAATCTGGCAACCTCTGCGTCATATGAGTCTGAAGGGGTAAACACCCATGAGGTCAAAGCCTGTGAGCTTGGTGTGCGAGGCGTCGGTCCGACGCATGTAAACAACAGCCGGCTGGACCGACGCCCCGCATCTCCGGCCACAAGAAGGAGAGCGTCGCTTGTTCGTGTGTGCCTGTATGTTGTTGTTAAGTATCGAAAAGTAGTGTAAAGTGGCTGTTTTGGCCATAAAGTTATCTCCAATGAAATCATCATCACAACTCATAACCAGTTGACTTAGAGAGCTCTACTTAATGCCATTCTACAGGTAAATAACACAGCTACGCTTGGGGATGCAGGAAGCAGTCTGATTAACGAATATACGGTAGCCTAGCCTAGACGTTTTTCGGCCAAAACACCCGGGTTTCGAGGAATATATATATAATACATAGCCGGGGCTGGAGGGTTAAGTCAGGAAGAGACATCAAATTTGTTAGACACATACGATAATTTTATCAAGTCAGTACCGGTATTCAATGCGCAAAATAAATATATCCCCAAAAGAAAATTTAGATCAGCACAGAACCAACCCAAATATATGAATAATAGACTATTAGACCTTCTCGGAAAAAAGATAGGAATATATAGAAAAATTAAGAAAGGCGAAATTCACCTACTTGCTTACTATCACAATTTATCAAGACAGGTCAAAAAGGATATTAGGAAAGAGAAAAGAAATTATGAAATCAAGGTTGCAAATGACTCAAAAAATAATCCTAAAGCTGTTTACCAACTAAATAAATCCAAGGTTAGAGATGTAATTGGTCCCCTTAAAACTTCGATAGGAGAAATTACAGAAAATGATTTAGAAATGTGCAGTACATTAAATAATCAATTTCTTTCCGTTTTCACAAATGAAAATTTGGCACAGTTTCCAGAAGTCCGCAAGGTATATAGCGATAGTATAGAAAATAGCTTAAGTGCGGTTACTATAAGTAGAAATGATGTGCTTAAGGAAATTGACAGACTGAAACCTCAGAAATTGCCTGGTCCGGATGAGGTATATGCTAGAGTATTAAAAGAATGCAGAGATGAGTTAAGTTACCCATTAACATTTCTATTTAACCCTTAATTAGCGGCGAGCAACATAAGTCGAGTTAAATAAAGCTGGACTATGTGGCGGCGCTCGACATAGGTCGTGTGGCAATTTCAGCACGTAATGTTGCTGAGAGAGAGAGACAAGTGGTGGCAGGAGAGTAGCGAGCGTATGACTGCTCCAGACCACCGCGGCGAA
>CM064525.1:1428055-1525236 GCA_032716605.1 Paralithodes platypus
CAAGAGAGCACTCTATGTCGAACTGCAAAAAGTTGCCAGACGAGCCCATCCTCGCGAGGGAGCGAGCTGTGTCGCTTCAACAGTCTACTACACCAAAATCACACACCCATAAACGAGGGACGCCACTCTCCTTGGTGCCGCTAGAAGAGTGGCGAACACATCAAAAGTCAAAGTAAGTAAGAAGGATGGTTCGGGCAGTGGCATTTTCCTGAGAAACGTATGGGACCCTAAGGCACCGAGATTTTTGCCGTGAAACTGCGAGAGTTTGTTCTACTTTCATCCCGCGTGATTTTTGGTTCCTACATCAGCTACACACCCTTTATTAATGCAGGTCCGATTTGATGTTTTTTTTGCACTTCCTATGTAATAATTTTCACTTTATATCGTAAGCTCTACCTCCATGAATATGTCAACCAGCGAAATATGCATTATTATGGTGAAACTATGTTTGTATGCCGAAGATATTGGCCATAAATAACGAATGCTGAAGTGCGCTTTGTGTTAACGTGGAGCGTACCCATCGATTAACTATATAGATTCTTGAATCATACTCGTACAGTTGATGGTGCGGTGGATGGTTCAGACCCAGTCCAAAAACAAAAAAAAAAAAAAAACGAACGCATCCTTCACCACTACTTATCCCCAAAATTACCCTATCCATTGATAACACTAACTTCTTGTGTACATCTATATTATGAACACTAGTGAAACACAACTCTTATTTAATATCCATCAGGGAATAATATAGTTATAATTTTATTATGCATTTTATCTGTGCTAATACAATATAATATAAACTAAGTCAATTATGTAATTTATCTTTGAAGTAACATAGTCGCTTATCCATTACCTATAATATTGTTTATTTATTAACAAATAAAGGTACTGTCTGTTTATTTTGATTTATGGATAAGTACATTATCCATAATTCCTGGTTAAGTATCATCCAGTTTGTTTTCAATATTATTTGTTAATTTTGATTATGAAGTTTAATTTATTGTATTTTAGCAAAATAAAATGTCCTTTTTGAATTGATAAATTCTTGGGGGGTTAGCAAAATCCAACTCACATAATTTTAAGATATAGGCCAATTAATATATCGTGACCGAACCATCCCACCCTTCTCACCGAACCTATCACACCACTGGTAGCGATGGTTCGTACGATTTAGAAACTTGTGTTTCGGGAACTCATAAACTCAAAACTGAAAAGAGCTAAGGGTTTGAAATAATTAGGCTAAAGAACCAAATAACGAAGCAACATTTTAACATTAACTAGATTATACTACTGCTTAAAATCTAAATTTCTACAAATATTTAAAAAAAAAAATGTCCGAACTATCACCGCTCTCCCCTAAATAGGTAGCTTCCACAAGTCGTCAATGATGGAGGGGCCCTATTAAATATAGGCATATAGGAGTAGACATACAGTGTGATCTATGTGAGGCTGAGGTGGAGAACATCAAGCATATCATCAACATCTCAAGCACTCACCCGCCTGTGGCCTAGACAACATAAGCAACATCCACCTCAGACACCTGGGACCACAAGGCATACAAGCACTCACTAACTTATCAAACTACAGCTATTCACACAACACAATACCAGACATTTGGAAGCATGGTATCATCATCACATTCCCCAAACCCAACAAAGACCCCACGCTACCCTCCTCGCACCGCCCCATCACACTCCTTTGCTCCCCCTCCAAAGTCATGGAACGCCTAGTATTACAACTAATTACACCTGACCTACCCCTAGCTCCAACACAACATGGCTTTAGGCCACTGCACTCCACAAACACTCTTCTCACAGACCTTACACAAAGAGCTTTTGACGGCATCAACTCAGCTAGACCACCACACAGATCACTATTAGCCACACTCGACATTAGTAAAGCCTTCGATGCCATCCCCCGCCACACCTAACAAACAAAATCTACAACACAAACATGCACAACAACACAAAAAGGTGGCTGGCCAACTTCCTAGCAGGCAGATGTGCACACGTATCTTTTGCTGGTCAGTCATCTAAAATCAGAAACTTTCCAAACGGAGTCCCACAAGGATCCGTCCTATCGCCCGCACTCTTCAATCTGTATAGCACGATATAAGTACAACCAATACGCCCCAAATAAACTTAGCCTCCTATGCAGATGACATAACACTCACATGCACACACCATGACCCAAAAAGAGCAACAGATCTCCTTCAACCCTATCTCAACACACTACATGGCTGGTGCACTACAAACCGACTTAATCTAGCCCCAGCCAAATCCACCGCAACCCTGCTCACAAGTTGGCCAGGAGAACACGAATACATCCCTCAACTCACCATAAACAACACACCCCTAACACTTACACACACACCCAAAATCCTAGGAGTAACATATGATACTCATATGACATTCAAACAGCACACCACAAACATTAAAAAGAAACTGACACCCAGACTTAACGCCCTCAGGTCACTTGCTCACACAAAATTTGGACACAACAAAGAAACTACCACCACAGTATATAAACATACATAAGATCATTGATGGAATACGCAAGCCCAGCCTGGGCTTCTAACCTAGCTGAAACACATCATAACACTTTAGAGACGATTCAAAACAAAGCCCTAAAGATCATTACAGGCTGCACAGCTACTGCACCCACAGATCACCTACATCACGAAACCAAAATCCTCAAAGTCAAAGACCATCTGGACATGAGAGGCACTCAATTCCTGGCAGCACCTCCACGAACCAAGACCACCCACTAAACTACATGGCACACACCCACAGACACCAAGAAATATCAAACAACACCCAGCACACGGTATCACACACAATTATTGTCCTCTCTCTCCCTCCCTGCCCACCCCGAACCAACTTCCAGAAGCACATCCATACTCATATCTCTCACCGATCCATCCACTCACTCTCAGACAACACGCAGCTGCATGCACGACCTCCCGAAATCCATCCTTCCGACTCCTCCCTTCCTCGCGAGGACAGAGTCCACCTGGCCAGGCTGAGATGCGGACACCATCCAGCTCTCCTGAGCTATCAGAAGAGACTGGATGACTCCGTTGTCGACGCCTGCCCGGGATGTAACACAGCACCCCATACCATTAAACACATCATAGAAGACTGCAGTTCACACAACCACTTACGCCAACAACACAATCTACACTCAATGAGAGCTCTGTGGGAAAGCCCGATCGTGGCCATGGCCTTTCTCAGGAACTCGGGGCTGTTCGGCCAGGCAGCTTAGGGAACAACAACAACAACAACAACACAATCTACACTCAATGAGAGCTCTGTGGGAAAGCCCGATCGTGGCCATGGCCTTCCTCAGGGACTCGGGGCTGTTCGGCCAGGCAGCTTAGGGAACAACAACAACATCAATCATTATATTTGTGGAGTCTTGTTCACGTAAGCAGGACACCACAAATAATAATGATCGATGTCCTCCACCTCAGCCTTACATAGATCAACACTCCTCCAGAAGAAAACCAAGTTATTGGAAAATTACTTTTTGAGGAGGAAAACTGGGAGAGAGTAGAGGAGATCATCTATAAAATGTGTAGAACAAGAGCAAAGAAGAGTAAGGCGATAACTTGACAAAGGAGCACATCACAGGGAGAAGAAATAAATATACTCTCAGGGAAGTGCAGTTAGCAAGGCGTTTAACTTCCCGATCCACATGGATCAGATGAAGTATTGAGGGATAAGCCTTTACAACGGCACCACTCATTCACACCTTGTCCTTGTGAGTGAGTCTTGTGAGTTGTGAATCACACAACTGAACTGAGTGAACTCCGAACTGAAGTGTGAAATTAGCAACAGGTCACTGAAATACCTACAGTAATGAATGACTGTACCATATAACTTAACCCAACTTAGTAACTGGGGGTTGCCGTGACCCTACCCCAGATCCCTACTGGGCTGCTGGGCAGGCTGGCAGCCCAGTAGGAGTCTGGGGGTGGACACACAGCAACACAGTCACTCAAATTACTAGCCTAAATCATACAGATTGTATATAGGCCTATGATATAGGCTAGCCTAATTCTAGATGTAGCTGAATTGGCAACACATGATAGCCTAACCTTGTGCCATTAGCCTAGGCCTATGTTATTTCTGCAGGAGGCTGATGCCAGTTTCTGATAAATTTTCTGGTTAAATTCAAGCAACCGGTAAGGATATAGTATATGGGTGTATTGTCGGCTTTGTTTATAATACTCCTAACGGTATGCTCGCGATTATATTCCTGTTTATTTTGTCTGCCGTGGGAAACAATATTAGCCTAGGTCGAGACTCGAGGGGGCTTTGTCCCCCCGCTAAAAACAGATAATTTAGACAGGAACGTAACCGCGTGCGTTCCAGTATTACATTACAGTATAAACAAAGCAGGTTATACGCCTGGATACTACATCTATCGCTCCTTTCGCGGTGATATTTACACGCTCGCGATCACGACCGCTATGCGTCTAATTTGGCCATTTGCTATAGCCTATATCAAGGAAACTGGCCACCTTTTTTTCCTGTAATTTAATAGGCCTATTATCACACATCAAAACACCCTTACACAACGGCAACTCTAAACTAGGCTAGTCATGATTTATGGCAAGAGTTGTGACTTTTAAGGTTCTCAAATTTGGTGAGCCTAGGTACCTTGCGGAGCTGCTCAGGCACCCACCGGCACACCATGGTGTAGTTGTACGTCATGACAATGACCCTTTTCGTCTTGATGAACCAAGGGCTTTCCAGCAGTCTTCTTTCTTTGAGAGGTTATTCTCCTACATGGCTCCGAGGTTGTATAACAGGTTGCCGCTGTCCATGAGACAACTGAGTTCTGTTGAATGCTTCCAGAGACAACTTAAGACTTTTCTCTTTGAGAGAAGCTATGATCTTGAGAGAGGTGTCATGACAGATGGCTATAGAGTTTAGGCTATTTTGCCACTGCTAGTGATTGTTAAATGTGTGTTGTATATAAGCTTTCTTTTGATACATTGATTTTGTTCTTTTTTCTTTCTCTTTCCGAGCGCTAGTGAATTCTTCGGAAAAATTGGCGCTTATGAGAAACAAGTAACATGCTTATTATTATTATTATCGGGCGTATCACCTACCTGTATTTACCTAATTGTATTTACCTAATTGTAGTTTACAGGAGTTGAGCTAAGCTCGTGTTGTCCCGTCTCTCAGTCTACTTTTTATCCAATTTTTTCTTGAAAATATGAATGTTCCTTGCCCCTACCACCTCCTCCTCCAGCCCATTCCATTTGTCAATACATCTATAGGGGAAGCTAAACTTCCTGATATCGTTCTTGCAGGTAGGTCTTTTTACTTTGTAGCTGTGGCCTCTAGTTATTCCTGTATCCATAATTAATATATCCTCCCTATCCAGCTCTCCAGCCCCCGGGTGCATTTGTACATCATTATCATGTCTCCCCTCTCTCTCCTCTCTTTTAGACTCGGTAGATTTAATTGTCTAGCCTCCCTTCATATGGCAGTTCTCTGAGACTTGGAACCAATCTAGTAACTGCTCTCTGGATTCTTTCTAACTTGTGAATATGCTTCTTTAGATGCGGGACCACACCACTGCTGCATACTCCAATCTTGGTCTAATCATACTCTTCATAATTTTCGCTACCATGGTCTCATCCAAGTAGTTCAGAGCAACTTTCATATTCCCGGCCATTGCATACATTCCGCTAAAGAGCTTGTTAATATGTTTTCTCTGGCGACAAATTATCTTGTATACTCAACCCTAAATCTTTTTTCTTTTCGGCCTTGCTAATTATATTATCTCCCATCCTGTACTCCCAATTTGGTCTATTCACACTTCTTCCCATATTTAACACATGGCATTTACTTATATTAAATTTCATTTTCCACTTGGTGCTCCATTCGTATATTTTATCTAAATCCCCTTGCAGCTCCTCACAACTACTTTTATTTGTTAGTTGTCTCATAATTTTTACGCCAACTGCATACATTGACATGTAAGAGTTTATGCCTAACTTCAGGCCATTCACGTACATAAGGAACACGAGAGGTGCCAACACAGATCCCTGCGGCACACCACTCTCAACTTTCCGCCACGATGAGTAAGTTCCTCTAATGTTGGTCCTCATTTCCCTATCTGGTAACTAGCTCTCCATCCATTTCAGCAAACTCCCCCTGACACATCCTAGCGTCTCAAGGCTTAGATAACAATCTCTTATGTGGTACCTTATCGAATGCTTTGGAAAGGACTAAGTAGTCTCAGACCGTCCATCCGCCTCTTCCTTGCAGTACATCTATCCCGCTACTGTAATAACATAGCAAACTGGTAACACAAGATGTCCCTTCTCTGAATCCAAATTGCTTTGGGGTTATTATCTTCTTTCTCTCCAACATTTTCATCCATCTCTTCCTAATTAGCTTTTTCACAAATCTTGTCTTGCATACAATACTAGTTAGTGAAACTGGTCTATAGTTTAGAGGGTCCTCAGGGTTTCCATTCTTGTATATCGGAATGATATTAGCTCTTTTCCATTCAACAGGAACCTGTCCTTTATCTAAGGAAGCTTGAATTATGTCCCTCACTGGCTCCACTAATTGCTCTGCACACTCCTTTAAAACCCAGGCAGACACTTCATCCGGTCCCATAGCTTTCCTTACTTCAAGTCCTCTCATCGCAGATAACAGCTCATCTCTAGTTATTTCAATCTTACTAAGACCACTCTCCAGTACTCCCGCCTGTGGTTCGTTAAAACCTTCCTCTCTAGTAAAAACTGACCCCAATTTGTTATTCATTACCTCACACATTGTCCGATACATTTTCATACGTCCTAGCATCAACTCTTAATTTAGTAATTTGTTTCTTTACCTTCAACTTACTGTTTATATATTTATAAAATAATCTAGGGTCACTTTCACATTTATTTACTATGTTCTTCTCATAGTTCATTTTAACTTGCCTAATTATGTTAACATATCTATTCCTCTCCTGTTTATATTTATTCCGATTACTCTCAGTGTTCCTTCTTCTTAATCTAGCCCAAGCTGCATCACGCCTACCCAAAGCTCTTTTGCATTTCAAATTAAACCAATTTTTCTGCTTAGTAAAATTTCCAGTTTTATATCTTGGGACAAACATATTGGTTCCTACTCTATAAATTTCGAGGAATCTACTATATTTACCTTGTACGTCCCGTTCCTTCAAAATAAGATCCCAATCTACTCCCTCTAAATATCTTTTCAAGGATACATAATCAGCTTACTATAATTTAATCTGTCATTTATGTAGCTATTGTCTAATCTATTGGCATTACTCGAGGTCAACTTCCATTTTAGTAATAGGTGATCACTTTTACCTACAGGACATAGATAGTTTATATCACTAATTTCGTGAGGATCTTTTGTAAAAATCAGATCGAGTTTAGAAGGTTCGTTATTACCCCTCATTCTTGTATTTTCCTTCACATGTTGTGCAAGTACATTTTCCGTAACCAACTCCACTAGCCGACTTCCCCAAGATCTCTGATTTGGCCCTGCATCTCCCGATTCCCAATCAACCTCACTACAGTTGAAATCTCCTCCAAGATCAATCGATTCTTCCTTAAAAGCAATCTTCTCAACGACTGAATCATATCCTCTACCATCTCCTCAAACTCCAACTCCCTCCATGCTCTGGTCTTTGGTGGCATGTAAGCTACTGCTATGTCTAGCTTTTTTCCTTCTATATCATCGAGTTCAACTGCCATTATTTCTGCCTTGTCATTATTTAACTCCACGTGCTTTGCTGTCATAGGGTTCTTAACTAATACTGCCACTCCACCTCCCCTTTTACCCTTTCTATCATTTCTCCATATATTATATCCTTCACTAAACACTATGTTGCTGTCAAAGTCCTGGTTCAGCTTTGTCTCTGTCAAACAGACTATCTGTGGTTGATCTTTTCTTAATATATTATCTAACTCTACCTTTTTACTGTTTATTCCATCTATATTAGTGTAGTAGCACAGTATATTTGAATCCACCTCCTTGTTTCTCTTCCCTCTCTGCCTCCTACCAGGTTCACCTCCTCCTCCATCCCTTCCCTGACCCAGTTCCACCTCCCCCGCTAATTCTATTCTCCTCCCCCCTCTCTCTCCCTCTGTTCCACCCTCTCCACCACATCCTGGCTCTCTCTCCGGTCCCCTGCTCCCTGCATTATCTCTCGCTCCGTCTCCTTGCTTTGACTTCATACTTGTCTCTCTGTCTCTTTCCCTATCACTCCTCTTACTTTTGGTTCTTGGTGGCTCCTGATGTACCACTTCCTTACTTGCCCTTCCCTTATTCTCCAAAAAAAATCTTCTTTTGCTCTTCAGACAACTTTCCATTCTCTTCATCAGCCTTAGCTTGGAGTTCCCTTAACTGTTCTCGTTCTTCTACACTTAAGTCCTTTTTTACCCTTATATGATTCAGCTCTGTCGAATTTAATTTCCAGCTCACATTGGCTACTGCTTCTGCTGTTGATCTAAACTTTAGTTCCACTCTTAGTGGTCTCATCTCGCCCTTCTTATATATTCCTAACCTTCTCACCTCCTCCAGTTCTTTTACCCATCCATAACCCTCGTCTAAGTAATCCAGTATCCCCTTGACTTTCACAACATCCCTTTCCTTTCTTAACCTTCATATCTGCCAGGTGCTCTTCCACATCTCCAAAGATTACTACACACTTACCTCTATCTATTGTCTCTCTCACTACCTTCTCTTTCTTCTTTAAAACTTGCACTACATTTTTTTCAAACTCTTTCTTTTCCGGCTTACGGGTATATCCTAAGCGTTGTTTCCACATAGCGATTTTGATAATTTAATTTGACTTTATATTGTCCTTGTCCCAATTTTGGTTTGTTTAGTTTGCAAGTTTTACATTTTAAGTTAGTATATCCCTTTGAGAGGACATTAGCCTAACCTATCCTAGTATTATGGGTGGGGGCTGCGCCGGCTGCCGCCCCCACACCCCCGCTGTTTGACATAAACTCAAGTGTTTATACGACGTACGCCCGGTGTAAGGTGCTAGACTGACGCCGTGCCAGAGTAAAGCAGCCCATATGCCTTATAAATAACCAAAACAGTTAAATCACGACTGTATTTCGGTTAGGTTAGGTTGGTTAGGTTAAGTTAGTAAATGCAATAGCATTACGTCAAAATAAACCGAAATAGAATCGTGGTTAGCGCTCCGGGATCCCTTGCCTTCTACAAGTCGATCCCATACTTTATCCCACCAAATTATTGTTATTTATAGTTATTTTCTACATTAGTATTATTGTAAGTAGTGGTAGGTTTATGCTCTTTAACGATATATCGAAATACAGTCGTGATTTAACTGATTTTGGTTATATATAAGGCATAGACCTATGAGCTGTTTTAACATGTCACTCTGGCACGGTGTCACTCTAGCACCTGACACCGGTAACACAACTCATTCCTCATTTATTGACAGCACATGACCTATGCTTTATTCATATTAATGTACTGTATGTCATTACCTTCGGAAATTCATTATAGGCTATGAGCACTACGTGACTACTGTATAGGCTATAGCCTAAATCTATAAAACAAAATCTCTCCCCGTCTAAATATATGTAATAATATACAGTATAAACTATAACCTTATTTGTTTGCAGAATAAAGACAAAGTCACTGGTAGGATGTAAAGATGGAGGGAGTTGGTCAAATGATAATAAGAACCTGCTGTAGACTTCAGCGACCAATTGTCTTCAGAGCTGTCAACATGGCTGCTTACTCTAAGGTATAGCTCAGACTTACCCTACAGTATCTTTATACTGTATTGTATTATGTTATGTTGATATATATATATTTTTTTATTACATTGTCGATTTCTCTCTTCTTTAATCATAACACATGATAACAGAGTAGGATTTTTTTTTTTCTCTATGTGATTGAGGGAGACAAAAGGCAGGGGCGTCGCGCTCCTTGGTGCCGCTAGAAGAGTGGCGAACACAACATAAGAAGAAGAAGAAGAAGAAGAAGAAGAACTGCCTGCAGCGAGTGCCTCCCCCAGATTTCAAAGAGTGACAGGGCCGAAATCAAGGGACGTTCGAGCTAAAATGCCTGGACACACAGAGTTTGAAGCAATTTAAATCATAGGAAGAGGGAAAGACTGATTCTGGGAGGGAGTTCCAGAGCTCAGCAGTTGAATAGAAGAAAATGTGAGAATAGCATTTCACTCTTGGGTTGGAGAGTTGCACAGAGTAGGGGTGGGATTGTGTTGCAAGGCGGGTACTACGTACCCTACGTAGAGGAGGTGGTATACACTGGGAAAGCTCCGAGGAACACTGATTATTGTAGTAGCGATAGAATAGTGAGAGAGATGCAACATTGCGGCGAAGAGAGAGCGATTGCAGAGAATTGGTGAGTGGACGGGAGTTAATGATACGAAAAGCTTTCCTTTCTACTTTATCTAGGAGTGCGGTGTGAGAGGCTCCTCCCCACACATGTGAACAATACAGTACTCCATACAAGGACGCTCTGTGCCTCTGTACAGAGCAAGTGGCTGAGCAGGGGTAAAGAACCCCTTGAGGCGGTTGAGCACACCCAGCTTCTGGGAGGCTGCCTTAGCGAGATTGGTAATATGGTCTTTCCAAGTGAGAGCAGAAGAAAAAGAGACACCGAGAACATTGAGGGAAGATGAAGGGTTGATTTTTGTATTGTTGAAGAATAAGGGATAGTCCTCTGGAGGTTCCTGACGGGTAGTAAGGTGGATAAATTGAGTTTTGGAAGCATTAAATGTAACAAGGTTTTCTCTACCCCAATTGGAAATAGTAGCTAGATCAGAAGATAAGCATTTTATGGCTTCATTACGTTTACTTTTGAGGGACTGCTGACTGGGGCGTTCTGGAAACTAATTGAGTGGTGTAAAGTAGAGTCGTCTGCATATGAATGGATAGGACTAGATGTACAGTTGAGAAGATCATTTATGAAAATTAGAAAGAGAATGGGAGATAGGACAGAACCCTGACGAACACCGGAGTTGATAGGATGAGGAATTGAGCGATGGCCGTCCACAACCGCAGCTATGGAACGGCCGGAAAGGAAATTAGAGACAAAGGCACAGATGGAGGGACAGAAACCGAAGGAGGGCAGTTTGGAAATTAAAGATTTGTGCCAGACTCTTATCGAAGGCCTTCGATATGTCTAGTGCAACAGAAAAAGTCTCACCGAAGTCCCGAAAGTTGGATGACCAAGAGTTAGTAAGATATGAAAGAAGATCACCAGTAGAGCGACCCTTAACCCCTTATTGGCGGCGCTCGACTTAAGTCGTGCACCAATTTGCAGCAAGTTAGGAGCATTGTTAAGGCTTTTAAAGGGTTAAAATAGAGTGCAAATGACCGGGAGCGCAGCGGGCCAGACAGCCGACTCCCAGGGCTTACCGCCGCCCATTAACTCATGTTCCCTGTGTTCTCAAGAGGCCGGCAGTGTAGCCAGTAGTGAGCATAGCTGGGAAAAATATACCACTATACGCTAAACTCCCATGTTCGTGGCACCACTGCAAGAGAACCACGAGTGCTACGTAGCTCGTTCTGGTCTCATTTTGAAGATTTTAGCGCCTAGTTTTTTGCCGAATACATTTCTTTTCATGCAGATACTTGATTGATCATTCAGGAGGGCCTGAATATGCCCAAATGAGCCCAAAACACCCCGCTAGACAAGGGTTAAGGAAGCCATACTGGCGATGTGAGAGCAGATTATGAGAAGAGAAATGCTTAAGAAATTTGGAAGCAAGAATAGTTTCAAAAACTTTAGAGATACAAGAGATGATAGCAATTGGACGATAGTTGGAGGGTTGAGAGCGGTCACCCTTCTTTGGGACAGGTTGAACGAGAGCAAACTTCCAGCAAGAAGGAAAGACGTTAGAGGAGAGACAGAGACGAAAGAGTTTGCCTAGGCAGGGAGTCAGCACGGAAGCACAGTTTTTAAGTACAACAGGAGGAACACCGTCCGGACCGTACGCCTTCTTAGTATTAAGCCCAGAGAGGGTAGAAAGTACATCTTTAGAAGAGATTAGGATATTAGGCATAAGTAGGAGAGGGAGGAATAGCACTGGAATCATCCAAGGTAGAGTTTCTGGCAAAAGTTTAAGCAAAGAGTTCAGCTTTGTCAGAGGAAGAAGTGATGGTTGTGCCATCTGAAAGGAAAGGGGGGGGGGGGAAGACGAGGAAGAAAAGTTGTTGGAGAGGTTTTTGGCTAGATGCCAGAAAGCTTGGGAAGAACTAGAATTGGATAGTTCAGTGCATTTATTATTGATGAAAGAGCGCTTGGCAAGTCGAAGAACAGATTTGGCTTGATTCCTGGGGAAACATAGGAAGAATGAGATTCTTGAGTTTTAAGGCGTCGGTACCGTTTGAATGCTTCCTCCTTGTTGTGGACAGCAGTAGAACAAGTGTGAGTAAACCAAGATTTTTTTGCATTAGACTGAGAGAAAGAAAATGGAATGTACACTTCCATGCCCGACAGGATTACCTCGATAATACGTTCAGCACTCTCCGAGGGTTCTCGGCCACGGAATCAGAAGTCATTCCATGGGAAATCAAAGAAGTACTGCCGGAGAGCCTCCCAGTCGGCAGCGCCAAAGTGCCACAAGCGCCGCCGGCTGGGAGGATCGGATGGCCGTACTGAAGAGATAGGACAGGTGACGGATATAAGTTTATGGTCGGAGGAGCCCAAAGGAGAAAAAAGATTGACAGTATAAGAAGAAGGGTTAGAAGTCAGAAATAAGTCGAGAATGTTGGGCCGATCTCCGAAGCGATCCGGGATACGGGTGGGTTGCTGGACCAGCTGCTCTAGGTCATTTATGATAGAAAAGATGTAGGCTTGTTCACCAGGTGGATCAGTAGAGTGAGAGGAGAGCCATTGGCGGTGGTGAACGTTGAAATCTCCTAAGATGGAGATTTCAGAGAAGGGAGAGATAGATAGAATGTGTTCCACTTTAGAGTTTAGATAGTCGAAGAATTTGGGAAAGTCGGTAGAGTTAGGGGAAAGATAGACAGCACAGAAATATTTAGTATGAGGACAGGATGGTTTGAGCCATAAAGTTGAGAATTCAGAGGAGTCGAAATCGGGAACACAAGAGCAAGTGAGTTGTGCACGTATGCACAACATCCGCCATTGGCTTTGAAACTAGGATAGAGAAAGTAGGAGGATACAGAGAAGGGGCTGCTGGCAGTTGCTTCAGACACCTGAGTTTCGGTGAGAAAAAGAAGATCAGGTTTGAAGGAGGAGACATGGTGTTCGATAGAGTGAAAATTAGAGGAATATTGCAAAAGTTGATAGTTGTTGTTGTTGTTGTTGTTCCCCAAGCTGCCTGGCCGAACAGCCCCAAGGCCCCGAGCAAGGCCAAGGCCATAACCGAGCGCCCCCACAGAACCCTTCCCGCCGACCACAATAAAGCCTGGGTGACTCAAGCCACTCCATGGCTGGGAGCTGAGGAGGGTGCGGAAATGCCCGGGAAACCAAAGCCCCACCCAGGGCCCTGTGCCCCTCAGCAATTATGAAGAGAAAGTTGAAGGGCAAAGGAAAAATGTGATGCTTTGGCTTCCAATTTGCCAACTTCTAGGTAGGCAGATTGGGAGGTCAATCCACGGAAGAGACGCCGTCACTTGAGATCTAGAAAATATATAAGTAAAAGGAACAGTCAGAGTAAGCTATGGGTATGGCAGAGATCGCTCAGTTCTCACTCTGATAGACCAGCCCATCACCAAAAAGTTGATAGTAAGAGTGACAGGCCGTGGTCCAGAGTTTTTAGATGGGTCGTCAGGGGAAGGTCGGGCATGTGTGGGTGCATTTATGGTCCCCATCCCCTGGGGACTCGGAGGCTGCGTCTTTGTTCATAATTTTTTTTTTTTTAATAATTATGAAGGAGGAAGTGTGGTGTGCATGTTAAGTGTAGTGAAGTAGATAGGAGGAGGAGGCTTTTGTGAGAGCATGCTAGACTACTCTCAGTGTAAGTAAGGATGACAGGTGGTTGACTGAAAAAGACCTGGGGAGGGATCTCGAGGGCAAAGGACTTGACAGGGATGCATAGGGGACCATTCATAATGGAGAGAGCAGGCTATCAAGGCATACCCAGTACACATGAATCCATAGAGCTGTCTTTTCAATCGATAGTGATTGTCTAATAGATGAATAGAATAGCAGTTGTTGTTGCTGTTCCCCAGGCTGTCTGGCCGAGTAACCCCAAGGTCCTGATCAGACCAAGGCCATAATCGATCGCCCCCACAAAACCCTCCCTGCTTACCACTAATAAAGCCCAGGTGACCGAAGCCACTTCAAGGCGGGGAGCTGAGGAGGGTGCGGAAACGCCCGGGAAACCAAAGCCCCACCCAAGGGCCAAGGCCCTGTGCCCCTCAGCAATTATTTACCTTAAATTTACCTTGAAGCGCTTCTGCCTCAAGAGGGTGTTGCTGCCTTGGTGTTCTCTGAGGCAAGGGAAAGTTGAGGGGCAATTTTACACCTAGAATTGCAGTAAATTTCAATGCCACAGTACCTGTATACTTTATACTTATAATGTTATTACTATTTTGTGTTTGCTTTCCAGTTTGACTCGTCACATTCAAGTCGTTGGTTCCATAGTAGAGTTTCCCAACGAGAGTTATGTTCACCGGTTTGTTATGGCACCACCAAATTGAATGGTCTCGGCTCCTCTTGTCTGCCACAAAGGAACCTCTGGGGATGGCTAAATGCTATTTTCAACAAGTAAGACCAAAATTCATTGTACAGTATAGAAGTGTGATGGTGGGTTATAAGTAACACACCGTTCTTAACATTAATCATCAATTACAAACCCCAATGTACTTGAATAAACTAATGAAAGCATATGGTCCTCCCAGGATTCAAACTCTGGACACCACACCCAGAACATAAGCACCTAAACCCACCTACCCCATTACACCAATCCCCTTATTATCATGCACTAGTCTGGCCAAGCCCCATGAATATTCTTTCCTCTCACTTTAACATTAGGCTACCATAGTGCAGTGGGAATATGAACATGATTAGATTAATATCCAGTATTCGAGAATAGATAATAAGTCGTAAGCGTGTGCATAAACCTTTAACTGTCTTGGTGGTGTAATGGTTAAGGTGTCTAAAAATCTGTGTGATAACCCGGGTTCGAATCCTGGTGGATCACATATGTGCTTTCATTAATTTCATTGGAGGTGTTTGGTGTTTTGGTGAAAGAAATAAAAAATAGATTATATCTACTACTGTTGTCATTCACCACAAAAACACCCTTTTGATGTTATTGACCCAATAGAGAAAATGTCCTTTGGTAAGTGGGTGGCACCTATCATAATTATACTCATTTCAATGCTTGCATCTAAACCTTTATACAATATATATTGTATCATTCTAACCATTTCTCCTTTCTCAGAAATCTCCATCTTAGGAGATTTCAACGTTCACCACCGCCATTGGCTCTCCTCTCACACTACTGATCCACCTGGTGAACAAGCCTACGTCTTTTCTATCCTAAATGACCTAGAGCAGTTAGTTCAGCAACCCACCCGTATCCCGGATCGCATCGGAGATCGGCCCAACATTCTTGACCTGTTTCTAACTTCTAACCCTTCTTCTTATACTGTCGATCTTTTCTCTCCTTTGGGCTTCTCCGACCATAAACTTATCACTGTCACCTGTCCTATCTCTCCAGTACAGCCACCCGATCCTCCTAGCCGGCGGCGCTTGTGGCACTTTGGCGCTGCCGACTGGGAGGCTCTTCGGCAGTACTTCTTTGATTTCCCATGGAATGATTTCTGCTTCCATGGCCGAGGACCCTCGGAGAGTGCTGAACGCATTACCGAGGTAATCCTGTCGGGCATGGAGGCATACATTCCATTCTCTTTCTCTCAGACTAATGCTAAAAAATCTTGGTTTACTCACGCCTGTTCTACTGCTGTCCGCAATAAGGAGGAAGCATTCAAACGGTACCGACGCCTTAAAACTCAAGACTCTCATTCTTCATATGTTTCTGCCCGGAATCAAGCCAAATCTGTTCTTCGACTTGCCAAACACTCTTTCATCAATAATAAATGCACTGAACTATCCAACTCTAGCTCTTCCCAAGCTTTCTGGCATCTAGCCAAAAACCTCTCCAACAATTTCTCTTCCTCGTCTTTCCCTCCCCTTTCCCACTCTGATGGCACAGCCATCACTTCTTCCTCTGACAAAGCTGGACTCTTCGCTCAAACTTTTGCTAGAAACTCCACCTTGGATGATTCCGGTGCTATTCCTCCTTCTCCACCCTCCTCTCTCTTACTTATGCCTAATATCCTAATCTCTTCTAAAGATGTACTTTCTACCCTCTCTGGGCTTAACACTAATAAGGCGTACGGTCCGGACAGTGTTCCTCCTGTTGTTCTCAAAAACTGTGCTTCCGTGCTGACTCCCTGCCTAGGCAAACTCTTTCGTCTCTGTCTATCCTCTAACGTCTTCCCTTCATGCTGGAAGTTTGCTCACATTCAACCTGTCCCAAAGAAGGGTGACCGCTCTCAACCCTCCAACTATCGTCCAATTGCTCTTATCTCTTGTCTTTCTAAAGTTTTTGAAACTATTCTTGCTTCCAAATTTCTTAAGCATTTCTCTTCTCATAATCTGCTCTCAGATCGCCAGTATGGCTTCCTTAAGGGTCGCTCTACTGGTGATCTTCTTTCATATCTTACTAACTCTTGGTCATCCTCCTTTCGGGACTTCGGTGAGACTTTTTCTATTGCACTAGACATATCGAAAGCCTTCGATAGAGTCTGGCATAAATCTTTAATTTCTAAACTACCCTCCTTCGGTTTCTATCCCTCCATCTGTGCCTTTGTCTCTAATTTCCTTTCCGGCCGTTCCATAGCCGCGGTTGTGGACGGCCATTGTTCACTTCCTCACCCTATAAACTCCGGTGTTCCTCAGGGCTCTGTCCTATCTCCTATTCTCTTTCTAATTTTGATAAATGATCTCCTTAACTGTACCTTAATTCCCATCCATTCATACGCAGACGACTCAACCTTACACTACTCCATTAGTTTTTCAGAATGCCCCAGCCAGCAATCCCTCAACGACAAACGTAATGAAGCCATAGAACTCTTAAATTCTGATCTAAATACTATTTCCAATTGGGGCAGAGAAAACCTTGTTAACTTTAATGCTTCCAAAACCCAATTTCTCCATCTATCTACCCGTCAGGATCTCCCAGCGGACTATCCCTTATTCTTCAGCAATACAAAAATCAACCCTTCATCTTCTCTCAATATTCTTGGTGTCTCTTTTTCTTCTGCTCTCATTTGGAAGGACCATATTACCAGTCTTGCTAAGGCAGCCTCCCAGAAGCTGGGTGTGCTCAACCGCCTTAGGGGGTTCTTTTCCCCTGCACAGCTTCTTGCTCTGTACAGGGGCATAGTGCGCCCTTGTATTGAGTATTGTTCACATGTGTGGGGAGGTTCCTCTCACACCGCTCTCCTAGACAAAGTTGAAAGGAAGGCCTTTAACTCCCATCCACTCACCAACTCTGCAATCTCTCTCTCTCCGCCGCAATGTTGCATCTCTCTCGCTATTCTATCGCTACTATAATAATCAGTGTTCCTCAGAGCTATCCCAGTGCATACCACCTCCTTTACGTAGGGCACGTGGTACCCGTCTTGCAACTCAATCCCACCCCTACTCTGTGCAACTCTCCAACCCAAGAGTGAAACGTTACTCTCAAACTTTCTTCTACTCAACAGCTGAGCTCTGGAACTCTCTCCCAGAATCAGTCTTTCCCTCTTCCTATGACTTAAATTGCTTCAAACTCCGTGTGTCCAGGCATTTTGGCTCGAACGTCCCTTGATTTTGGCCCTGTCACTCTTTCAACTATGGGGGAGGCACTCGCTATAGGCAGTTATGCCTTTTGCCTCCCTCAATCACATAGAAAAAAAAAAAAAATATATATATTATTGTATTAATTATAAGAGGTAGACTGCTAGATCATATTAAAGCTGTCAAAAGAGTTCATATTAATTTAAATATGCACACTATTATTTATAATATTATTATTAGGATGATTAAATATTAGTTGTTTCTTCAAACAAAAAACACTCGTCCACATCCTAACTAGCTAAAATTAGAAGATATGCCTACAGTGCAAACATCAAATATTTTTATTTTGGTTATACAAATGTATCTATATTGCATACCCCATTGCTTGGTGTGGACACGAGACAGAGCCCAAACAGAAACAACATTTAAAATTTCTATTCTCAGGGTCCGGGAACACTTTTGTGTTCCTTAGCCCCTTCTTCTCTCTCGCTGAGTAGGAGAATTTTACAAGGGGAGGAGGATTCCTAGCCTTAACACCTTATTAGCGGGCTAGGCGGTTTATTTATATGTACCGCCCAGCGGGGTGTTTTTAGCCAAAATAGGGCTGTTTACGTGATCATTTTCATGCCTAAATAAGACCCAGAGCGTAAAACAAGTATCTATCCCTGAAAGGGCATAAACAGAGCTTTCCAATGACACCATAACGATCCTTTTATGATAGCTAGTTTTCTTGCAACAACCGCGCAACGCGAGTGCAAAAAGCATGTAATTCGGCACTTTCCCCATACAATTCCTTATATAGCGAGTGAGAGAGGGAGGGAGGAGGTGGGATTTGTGTCAGTAGGTTCGCCGCGGTGGTCTGGAGCAGTCATACGCTCGCTACTCTCCTGCCACCACATGTCTCTCTCTCCCAGCAACATTACGTGCTGAAATTGCCACACGACCTATGTCGAGCGCCGCCAGATATTCCAGATTTATTATACTCGACTTATGTTGCGCGCCGACACTTAGGGGTTAAGCATACGGTACTTATTATAATAACTACATTACAAGTACTGTACCTGTATATGATAAACAAGTGAAACTATAAAAAAAGAAAGGTTTGTGTTTCTTAAGTTATACAGTATTCCTCAGGGTAGACGAGAGCCGCATCAAGGAGGTTGGTCCGGACCGAGCGTGTGCAGAGTGGTTGCTGCGGTGCGGGGCGTTTGTCAAGTGGGAGAACCGTGAGTCCTGGACCAGGGACTACAACAGCCTTCCACCAGCCGGGGGTCGCGGCGGCCCTAAGATACAGGAGGTGGACGCTACGGACTCAGCTATCATGCACATCGGCTTCCAGTATTTTAGTAGGTACTCCCTCTGTCTTTCCCAAAATTTCAACTACCTTAAGACACTCGTCCACAGGGCGGGTGCCCAACCCCGATAGGAATTGAAATAGGGGAGCTATCCCTCCGCCAAAGGCGTCTTTCTAGGGCCTTTCCTAGCTGATGCTGAGAGGATTGGGTTCTAGTCATGTGGTGATGGGCTGGTCTATTAGAGTGAAAGCTGAGCGATCTCTGCCATACCCATAGCTTACTCTGACTGTTCCTTTTACTTATATATTTTCTTGATCTCAAGTGACGGCGTCTCTTCCGTGGATTGACCTCCCTACTGCCAACGTAGAGGTTGGCAGACTGGGAGCTGAAGCATCACATTTTTCCTTTGCCCCTCAACTTTCCTTTCATAATTGCTGAGGGGAACAGGGCCTTGGGTGGGGCTTTGGTTTCCCGGGCGTTTTCGCACCCTCCTCAGCTCCCCGCCTTGGAGTGGCTTTGGTCACCTGGGCTTTATTAGTGGTAAGCAGGGAGGGTTTTGTGGGGACGCTCGGTTATGGCTTTGGCCTTACTCGGGACCTTGGGGCTGCTCGGCAAGACAGCCTGGGGAACAGCAAAAACAACAACTAATCCACATTAGCAACTAGGAATGATAATACGTTCTGCACCTCTAGTATAGACATAATTATTTTTATTGAAAAAAATGTACACGTCTTGACAGCCTCATAAATAATACAATACTGTACAGTATGTATGTGAATATAAAAGTTGACTAAACAAAATTTAAAATCTTGTTTGAGATTGTGTTGCAGCGGCAGCATTTCTTTCTTTATTTTTTCCTATGTGTATGAAGGAGACAAAAAGTTAAATTTGACAGGAGAGTTAATAATACTGTATATTTAACCCTTGTCTAGCGGGGTTTTTTGGGCTTATTTGGGCATATTCAGGCCCTCCTGAATGATAAATCAAGTATCTGCATGAATAGAAATGTATTCAGCAAAAAACTAGGCACTAAAAGCTTCAAAATGAGACCAGAATGAGCTACGTAGCACTCGTGGTTCTCATACAGTGGTACCAGTAACATGGGAGTTTAGTGTATAGCGGCATATTTTTCTCAGCTATGCTCACTACTGGCTACACTGCCGGCCTCTCGAGAACACAGGGAACATGAGTTAATGGGCGGCGGTAAGCCCTGGGAGTCGGCTGTCTGGCTCGCTGCGCTCCCGGCCATTTGCACTCTATTTTAACCCTTCGTTCCCGGAAGGGCTCTTGAACGCCCATAAAAAAGCATACACGAGCTGCCCGGAAGGGTTCTTTTAACGCCCAGTGGTTGAAAGCCTGTGAGCTTGGTGTGTGAGGCGTCGGTCCGATGCATGTAAACAACAGCCGGCAGGACCGACGCCCCGCATCTCCGGCCACAAGAAGGAGTGCGTCGCTTGTTCGTGTGTGCCTGTATGTTGTTGTTAAGAATCGAAAAGTAGCGTAAAGTGGCTGTTTTTGCCATAAGTTATCTCCACTGAAATTATCATCACAACTCAACCACTTGACTTAGAGAGCTCTACTTAACGCCATTCTACAGGTAATAAACACATCTACGCTTGGGGATGCGCGGGAATGCGGAAGCTGTCAGAATAACAAAGATATGGTAGCCTAGGCGTAGACGTTTTTCGGCCAAAACACCCGGGTTTCGGGGAATAAATATATATTACATAGCCGGGGCTGGAGGGTTAAAAGCCTTAATAATGCTCCTAACTTGCTGCAAATTGGAGGCGGACTTAAGTCCGCCGCCGCTCTTTAAGGGTTAATGAACAATAAAGAAGCAGAGAGAATTTTATGTGAAATATTATCCAATTCCGCAGGCGGGTGTAAGCACATACGGCGAATGGTGTTCCACAAGGCGTCTTACCTGGATGATGCGGGCCTGAGTCAGCTACACCTGGTCCATAAATCACTGACTCACCTCCAGATATCCTCCTGTGGTAACGTCACCTTTGATGGACTGAGGCACCTCAAGCAGTTGCAGTAAGTTCATATCATTATACTCAACTTAGAAAACTTAAGGACAGGAATTATAGGTAGTGCCAGCGAACTTGACATAAATCTTGATCCCTGACCTCTTTCAATATTTGTTTACATATATCTCCCATGCTTTGGTTATTTTTCATCTATCTTTCCCTTTATTAGATTTTGTATCTTCCTTTCTATCTATATTTATGGCATCTGTTCACTTTCCCCAGAAATCTCGAACACCTACTTCTGTACGACTTGCCGGAGATCACAAGCAAGGAAGAGGTGGTGAAGGAGTTAGGAGAAGCCCTGCCCAAGTGTGAGGTGTCCTTCCCTTATGCTCAGGCCAAGGATGACCCCAACCTCAAACCTAAGGAAAAATAGGAGGAGGTTCACCAGGATTAAGGGAAAAGATAGGCCATTTTTCTGGTCCCCCTTCTTCCTCATGTTTAGCCCCATTAGTCTTCAGATTATAAGACGTTTTTCTCATTAGTTTGTCGATCTTAAGACCTTCTGTCCCATTTCCTTGTCAATATTAAGACCTTTCGTGCTATTTAGGTGTTGATTTTTTTCCTGGCGAACGATAGTGAGCCTGTAATTTTGGAAGAACTGGTTGTTCTACCGAAAAATTTACAAATTTATCTAGAAGGGGGACCTAATGGATGTTTTTTAAGTTTGATGGAGGTCTAGGGAGGAAACTAAATGACCCCAACCTCAAGCCCAAGGAGGATTAGAAGGACACAAGGAAGGGAGAAATTATAATGTAAAACTTGAAAAACAAACAAATAAAAACCAGAAACTGTACAATATAAAAAACAATATTTGTCTTATAAAGAAAGACAAATAACCTTTTAAAAATAAAGACAAATAAACTTATAAAAATTCTATCTATCTATCTATTTATTGCCGGACGCCTTACTCCCCTTACGAGGGTGGCCATACACAGAATGCCCCCAAGCGGACCTATTCCCTGTGAGAGAGACAACCCGAGCCAGTTTAGTGAAGGACTTACAGGATTGACCACTCAATTTAGGATCCGTCCGACTCCGAGGCCCTCTGTGTATCTTGTTAGCACTATTTTTCTACAGTGGTGTTCGGCTAATCCATCCACTAACCTGCCTTACCCTTAGGTAAGCAGTACGGATTTGTATCAGGTTTACTCCCCTAGACAGGTTGCCAACTAAGGCTGACGAGTCCCATCCACCCGGATTTGTATAAGGTTGTCTCCCCTAGATGAGTTGCCTACCAAGGCTAACGAGTCCCATCCACCCGAAAAATTATAAAAATTACTATGTGGAAATGATAATGTAAAACTTACAAAATAAACAAACCAAAACTGGGACGACACAAGATAAACGCAAAGGAACCAATCAAAATCGCTATGTGGAAACCATGCTTAACAAAATAAAATCTTGAAATCAAATAACACATTGAAGATTTAGCAAAACAATATTATGAAAATACAAAACATGAATATACCACACATAGGAGGTACGTCACTATATCAACACTTTAAGAACACTGGATGACACTCGTAGAGAGCCTTAACCCATAATTCGCGGCTGACAACTTAAGTAACATTAGAGTACCTACGCCCAAAGGTGGCCGACAACTTAAGTAGCAAGGAATGTTGCGCACATTATCGGCAATATGAGAGAGTCTCACGGGGTGGGAGGAGCGCAGGCGGGCTCTGATCGTTCAGCGTGAACCCAGTCCCGCCACTGATATCACCACAACATGTGTCCGTCTCGCTATATAGGGTAAAATCTCGGGAAATTACCGTATTTTAGGGTTTTTGTACTCGGGTTGCAACATCGTTGCAAGCGAACCCATTGTTGTACAAGGATGATTCAGGTGTCATTGGAAAGGTCTATTATCGCCCTTTCACGATTACATAATTGTATTACGCTCTGGCTCTTGTTTATGCATGAAAAAGAGCATGGAATGATGCTCGTTTAGGGTAAATCTGCCCGCCACACAGGTCATAAACGTTACAAACATCGCCGTCGTTTGAGGGTTAAAGCACCAGACGACACCCTTAGAGAGTCTTGGACATCCATCTCTAAACGGTGCCTGATCAACCATGCTTTACGGGGGAGTGAGTCTTAATGCCAGCAGTTGTGGCAAATTTTTTAAATGGAAATAGATGCCGAAAATTACTTAAGGCGTTGAGGGGGGGCGCTCAGTTATGGCCTTTGCCTTGCTCGGGGCCTTGGGGCTGTTCGGCCAGGCAGCTTGGGGAACAACAACAACTCCCCTTAAATTGGCATTTAGCGTTATTTCCACATAGCAATTTTCATTACCAGTAGTTCTTTTGCTTTTATATTGTGTCGTCCCTGTTTTGGTTTGTTTATTTTGCAAGTTTTACATTATATTATGGATGGCTCAAGTTATGAAGATTGATTATTACAGTATAGGCCTAGTTATAATACAGAACACAAGGAAAATGCTTTAATCATGTAATGTAAATATATATATTGATGAGTATACAATTATGAGAACAGTACTGTATAGCGATACAAATTTTGTTTATAATCAGTGCAGCTTTGTACTTCACAATACTCTATCTGTGATAAACATATTATATTAGCGAGCCTGTAACTTGATTCAAATTGGCTTTTGGCTGGGACATTTTTCTATTAAATTTGTTTACAAATTTAACTTGAAGGGGTCTGGGTGGGCATTATTTAGTGTAAAGGAAGTATGGGAAAGTGTTTTTGTTAGCCTAGGGGGCAAACTAAAATGCATTGCTCGAAAATATCAAAGGCAACCAAAATCCTTAATAATAATTAAGCAAAATATCATTAATATTTATTTTTGTTTGTTATAAATACTATCTATCTATCTATTGCCTGACGCCGTGATCCCCGAAGGGGTGGCTACGAACGAACCGCCCCCATGCACCTCTGTCCCCAGTCAGTCGACGCCCCTCCCCCCAACCAGCACCGCCTTCGTTCATGTAGTTCCTCACTCCATCCTTCCACCTCATATTCGGTCTACCTCTCCCTCTCTGTCCCTCCACCTCGCTCTCGTACACCCTCTTAGTCATTCTCTCGCTTTCCATACGTTCCATTCCTTTTCACACTTTCCAGCACATCTACCTCCACACCACACCTCCTTACTTCCTCATTAGTCTGTCTATCCCTCCATGTAACTCTGCACGCACTCCTTAAGTAATTCATTTCCACTGCTCTCACTCTGTATAAATACTGTATATTCTTTTAAGTCAATCATACAATTTTTAGTTTTCTACTTCCATTCGTAAAATCAAGTAGTGAATTTTATATGAGGCACTATATTGTATAGAATATATACTGTATATGCTTGGTCAATAATGTAAAGGATTTATAAATTTCCATTATACAGTATTATACAGTATACCGTATATGTTTAGTTCATATTTTCCCAAATATTTTTGAAGTACTGTACAGTATTAATTATCTAAAGATCTCAAAGGACTGAACATTGAAAGGGGGCTAGGAATCCTCCTCCCCTTTCATAATGTTCCTACTCGACGAGACGGAGAAATGGGCGAGGGAACGTGAAAGTGGTCTTGCCACTGGCCTGGTAATCCAAAGGTCCCGGGTTCAAATCCCGATGTATCAATGGGAAGATATTATTGGGATGGAATTTGTGCTGTACCTAGTATCAGTGCATTACCACAAGCCCACCGAAACGTCAATAAAATACCCTCATTGTTCCCTGATTAAATAGCACTGTACAGTATGAATATTCCCATATTCAAAATATGCTATAGGGGTGCAATGCCTGGTGAGTTATCTGCTCAACAGGTGGCGTTGTGTGTGTGTAAGTGTGAGAGTCCGAGTGTAGGGAGTGTAGGCCAATTTAGGCCTACTTCATTGACTTTAGGGTTTGCTATACAATATTTCTATTTAAGATCGGGTTTTCAGGAACGTAACCCAATCGTAAATTGAGGGAGACCTGTACGTCAATCTGATCTTGTCAAGTTATTTGGTATGTGGGGATGCCCAACATCCTCATTCTGTGGTCAATGTGTTGGGCAAAGAATGCAACTTTGCTGGAAAGTGTATCAAGTTAGCGATTAGTTACATTTTCCAGTATCATGTCCGGCTGAACTGATGAAATGGCGAGAAATGTCTGCGTGTCTTCGCCTTCCTGGATTTGTTCACCTCCTTGCCCTTCCTTATCTATGTTTGTTTAGTTTGCAAGTTTTACATTTTAATTGACTTGATTAGTTGTCCATCTTAATCTAATCCTTCGGGCCAGCCCTATGAGAGTTCTTTTGTGGAACTCGGTGATCTGGTTAAACTAATTTTATTTAAAAAAAGAAGAAGATATTAATGACACTTGAGTCATGACAGCGGATACAAGAGGAACTCGGGATGCTCTACGTTCTACCACAAGGAGTCAGGAGCTATGAATATACAGGGTGTCCCACAAGTATTTGGTAACTCAGTTCCACCCCTCTCGCTTTTGATTATTGTCTCTCGAACAACGTCTATGCTTCAATCCCGTACGTCAATGTCGGGATTACCACACTATTATGCAGTGACTTTAGTACATCCATGCTCACCACCTTATTCCTTGTAACTGCTTTCATCGTTCCTTCAAGCCTCTTCCCGTGTTGTACTGTCTCTTGCACTTAATCCTCTATACTCCCATCTTTTTACTTATCACACTCCCCAAGTATATACAGTACGTATATGAGCTGACATTCTCATTACCTGACCATTCAACCTTACCTCACACTCTATGAATGCTTCCCTCTCAAAGACCATAATCTTATTCGTCACCACATCGACCTTCAGGCTCAGTTTCACACACACATCTTCCAAATGTATTTACCAAACCCTACAACTCCCACTCATTATCACTCATCATCACTCATCAGAACTGTATCATCAGCAAACAGTAGCACAGGCAGTTTCCACTCGCTCCCTTCCCTTATCGAGGTACTCCAGCTTCCACTGCTATTCCTTGTATTTCTATAATGACTCCATCCATATATATACTGTGGAAAGGGAGTGGGCGTTAACTCAATTCAATGTAGCATCTGTCGATGTTGGGTACACCATGGGAGTAAGCGCTGTAGTAGAATAAAGGGGCCCCTGCCGAAGGATAAGTCAGAAATAGAGAAATTTGAGTGCGTAGTGTGCAAAGGCGAGCTTGTGTTAAGTGATGATCCTGTGGCTGTGAATTTTGGAAATGAGTCTTTGGAGCTGGTGAACAAGTTTTGTTACCTAGGAGATACCATCTCTGCCGGTGGTGGGGCCGAGGCTGCCACTGTTGCTAGAATTAGGTGTGGCTGGGGGAAGTTCAGAGAATTGATGCCAATCCTGACCATGAAAAGAATGCCTCTCCCCCTGAAGGGAAAGGTGTATGCCTCATGTGTTAGAAGTGCAATGACGTATGCCTCAGAAACATGGGCCGTTAAAGTAGAGGATGTCAACAGAATGGAGCGTAATGAGATGAGAATGGGGAGATGGATGTGTGGGGCCAGGCTACAGGATAGAATAACAAATGTTGAGCTGAAGAGACGTTTAGGTATAAAGAGTATTAGGGAGGTGATGCGTACAAGTAGACTGGGATGGTAAGGACATGTGGAGAGAATGGATGAACAAAATTGGGTGAAAAAATGCAGGTCTGTGATTGTGGAGGGAGCTGCATCAAGGGGTGGACCGAGGAAGACCTGGGATCGGACTATATGCGCCGATCTCAAATCATGGAACTTGACAAGTGAAGCCGCCCTTAACACCTAACGAGCGGCCTAGGCGGTAAATAATATGTAGCCACCAGCGGGGTATTTTTACCCAAAATAGGGTTGTTTACGTGATCATTTTCATGCCTAAATAAGACCCAGAGCGTAAAACAAGTATCTATCCCTGAAAGGGCATAAACAGAGCTTTCCAATGACACCACAACGATCCTTGTATGACCGCTAGTTTTCTTGCAACAACCGCGCAACACGAGTGCAAAAACCATGTAATTCGGTACTTTCCCCATACAATTCACTATGTAGCGAGTGTGAGAGGGTGGAGGAGGGTGGGATTCATGTCAGTTGGTCCACCGCAGTGGTCTGGAGCAGTCATACGCTCGCTACTCTCCTGCCACCACTTGTCTCTCTCTCTCAGCAACATTACGTGCTGCAAATGCCACACGACTTATGTTGTGAGCCGCCACATAGTCCAAATTTCTTTCACTCGACATATGATGCGCGCCGCTAATAAAGGGTTAACAGGGTTGCCTGGAATGCCGCCATTAGGACAAGAGACTGAAACTGCACTTATGTGTGGAACACTCGGGTCTTAAAATGTTATGTATGTATGTAACCATGGGAACATCATACTCCCTTACTTTAAACCAACATTCAGATCAAAGATTTTGCTCTGTTCATCTTCTACTGTACATGCAATGCCGCCTTTGCACCATCATGCATGCTCTTCCCCGCTTTCAGCCACTTACCAAGTACTCCATAATACACTCAATACTTTCTACAAACCTTTTCTATCTATTCTCTCATTGGCTTTCTCCAAGGCCATAAAGACACCATACAAATTCTGTCCCTTCTCCAGATAATTCTCCACAACAGATCTCAAGGATGAGACGTGGTCTACACAGCCTCTTCCCTTCCTAAACCGCCCTGCTCCTCAGCAACCCATCACTGTTTTCATTCTCACATTCACTACCCTACTGTACACATTCCCTTCTATGCTAGAGAGACATCCCCCTGTGATCACCACACACTTCTCTCTCCCCTTCCCCTTTATACAAGAGGATTGTTATGCCTGATTACCAGTTTTTGGGCACACTTCCCTTCTCTCATGCTAGTGTGCACATTTTTCCTACCAATAAATCACTTTCTCGCCTCCACACTTCAGCAATTCATCACACTCTATCTGTTCCTGATGCTTTACCCATCTTCACCCTCTTCAAAGCTTCACACACTTCTGACCTCCTGATCCCCTCCTTTCTGTTCCTCCACTGCTTCTCTTCTCCCTCCAATTCTTGCAGTGATCTATTTTCTACATTCAACAGTTCTCTCCATATCTCAAGTTTCTCTTCCTTCTCCACTATCACCCACACATTATATTTCACATCCTTACTACTTTGATCTTAGTCAGTTGTCACCCTCCCTAACTTTAAATGACCTTCCAAAAAACATGTTTATACTTCCTCCACTTTACACATAAATTCCTTCAAAATTCCTTGTCTACTCTTCTCTTACTTTCCCTCAGTTTTGTTTTCTCCACATGCATTTCCCATTTCTGTCTCTCCAGATCCTCATTCACTCTACTACCTAACCACTCCCTGTATGCTCTTTTTTTCTTTTCTTTGAATGCTTGTTTCATCTCCTCAGTCCACCATGTTGTTCCTTTCACTCCTCTCACCCTTCTACCCCACATGCTGCATGTATCTCTTCCTCAAACACATTACAGTACTCATCTCTTCCACTTCCTCCATTTACTCACACTGTCAAACCTACTTAGCCGTCTTTCTACTATTCTCTAGAACTCTTCCCTAAACCCCTCCTGTAACCTTTCTACCTTTTTTACCACTCCTCCATCATTCCCTATTTTTTGTTTAACCCTCTCACCACGGAAGGGCTCTTGAACGCCCATAAAAAAGCATATAACAGGTACCCGGAAGGGCTCTTGAACGCCCAGTGGTTGAAAGCCTGTGAGCTTCGTGTGCGAGGCGTCGGTCCGACGCATGTAAACATCAGCCGGCTGGACCGACGCCCCGCATCTCCGGCCACAAGAAGGAGAGCGTCGCTTGTTCGTGTGTGCCTGTATGTAGTTGTTAAGTATCGAAAAGTGGTGTAAAGTGGCTGTTTTGGCTATAAAGTTATCTCCAATGAAATCATCATCACAGCTCAACCAGTTGACTTAGAGAGCTCTACTTAATGCCATTCTACAGGTAAATAACACAGCTACGCTTGGGGATGCGCGGGAGTGCGGGAAGCAGTCTGATTAACAAATATACGGTAGCCTAGCCTAGACGTTTTTCGGCCAAAACACCCGGGTTTCGAGGAATATATATATAATACATAGCCGGGGCTGGAGGGTTAATATGTGAGTGAGGGAGACAAAAGGCAGAACTGCCTGTAGCGAGTGCCTCCCCCCATAGCTGAAAGAGTGACATGGCCAAAATCAAGGGATGTTCAAGCGAAAATGCCTGGACACACAGAGTTTGAAGTAATTTAAGTCATAGGAGGGAAAGACTGATTCTGGGAGAGAGTTCCAGAGCTCAGCTGTTGAATAGAAGAAAGACAGAGTAACGTTTCACTCTTGGGTTGTTTTATCAAAAAGTTTACAAATTTGGCTTGAATGGGGTCTGGGTGAGCATTATTTAGTTTAAAGGAAGTCTGGGAAAGCGTTGCGGTTAGTCTAGGGGACAAACTATAATACAGTGCTTGAAAATGCTGAAAACAAGCAAAGCCCTCAATAATAATTAAACCAAATATAATAACCCACATGAGGTCAGATTAGATACTGTTAAATGAAAAGAAATTTACATTATATATATCACATAAAAGGAAAGATGGCGTGAAAAGGAGAACAAATTAGCGAAGGCGGAAAATAATAACTTTGCTACTGCTGCTCTTTGTTGGTCTTAACACAATCATCTTGATTTGGCAGGAGCTTTTTTTCCTCTTTGTTCTCATCCCACTTGTTCTTGCGCTCTCTCTCTCTCGTAGTTTAATATCAAGAAACTAGTGTCTGCATTCACAATATTAATATGGGTCAGTAAATAT
Source organism: Paralithodes platypus (assembly GCA_032716605.1). NCBI lineage: Eukaryota > Metazoa > Arthropoda > Malacostraca > Decapoda > Lithodidae > Paralithodes > Paralithodes platypus. The sequence continues at coordinate 1,457,932 of CM064525.1, forward strand.
AGGTAGCCTAATTAGAGTCTAGTCAAGTCTCTCTCTCTCTCTCTCTCGAATGAAGCCATCTTGTAGTCTTATAACAAGAAACTATGTCTGCATCCACAATATGGGTCGGTAAATAAAGGTAAGTAGAATCTAGTTAAGTCTCTCTCTCTCTTACACACATCATCATCATCAATCTGACGCCTCGCTTCCAGAGGAAGCGCCCCAAAAGGGATGGCCATGGCAGAAACTGCCTCCAGGCTCCCAGTCAGATCCTTCCTAAACTGTACAAAATTGTCTAATGACAGCCAGAATGAGCGTAATAATCCTCGAAGAGTTAGCAGCAGATACATTTATATTCCTTCTCTATTTTAATCACCGTCATTCAAATTGCGTAAATCCTGGGTGAATCTAGTGCCTGTGATATATGAAAGTTTACTATGGTGTATATTATTCAGCCTGGCAGAGCTACCACAATTATTTTAATATATATAAAGTAGAAAAGCTCTCCACCAATCACCACGCTCCCTTCTACTTGCTTGCCTCGTCAGCTGATTTTGACAGTTCTAAACATCAACACGCCACACCTTCCCAGCCAGCCAATCAGCGGCCTCCATTTTCGGAGCGCAAAGCTGAGTTCTCCACCTCACCTCTAAAATCGCTCTCGTTCTCTTCCCGGACAGTTTCCTCTGGTTGCAATAGGTTCAATACCTCAGTGCCAGCCCTATACTCCCGTAAGCCACTGGAAAACATTTGCAACCAGCTTCCAGGAACTTATTATGAAGAGAAAAGAGCGTAGGTGGAGAAGTCGAGGGATCAAAGCGAGCGGGCTTCCGCGCGAGCTGCTCAGCCAATCACAGCGCGAGGGAGCGGGGTGCGGGACTATAAAGCAAGGGGTGGAGAGGTTACCGGGGTCATTCACCCCTCGGAACCCACTGGGTTTGTTTCCTGCAACCCGCTTACTCTCTCTCCCTCGGGCACTCAAGGGAACTCGGAAACAACCATTCCAGCTACCCTGCCCCGACCTAAAGTTCCAGCACATAACATCCCTGAATTATCTTCACTGTCGCCCACTAGGAGGATACACCATAAGTGTCCGGCCGCCTGTCGTCACATCGCTGGCTTACACACTCTCAGCCAAGCGATTCAAGAGGGACGACAAATAGTGGACGGGAGTGAGGACTTTCAGAAGAGCTATTGGCCAGCCCCGAGGTGGTAAAAACAGTTCCAGCACACACATTTGACCACAGACAAAAGATATATTTTTAAAGGACCCGGGCCCGAACAAGACTTAAACAGAAAGAGAGAAAATGCTTGACTAACCTAGTGGTTCGCATAATAATTGATGTGTCCTTATAGGACAAACTAAAGAGAAAAGATTCTAGGCTTACATGTACATAAAAGGATGATGTGTTAACACTCTCCGCCTTATATGACGCTAGAGCGTCATATGGCGGTTATGCCAAAATACTCATATGACGCTAGAGCGTCATATGAACTTCTCTTAATATCTCTATAATAAGTTATATGACGCTCTAGCGTCATATTGAGCTCAGTAAGTTAGGTAAGTTAGATAAAAAATCTGTCGAATGGTGGCAACCCCAAGTTCCTCCGACTTCTAACGGTCCCTCAGTGAGATCATTTGACAGTTGTGGGGATAGTATCGTGTCGTCCGCCTCCTCGTCAGTAAGTTAACGATTTCTGTCTGGGGGGGTTACGAATAGTTATTTTTGTTAGCAAAGGCATAATGCCGAGAGTTGTAACTAGATAGGATCTGATAGGAAAGATTTAAGTATATAAAGTAAAAAGGGGGGGGGGGGGGAAATAATCTCTAAAGATAGAGGGGCAACCAATAGTCTCGGGGGAAACCAGTTTTGGGTAAGTTGCCCGATAGGTCAGTTATAGATAGGAAAGGACACTCCACATAAATAACGAACTCATTTGTTAAAAAGGAAACTATATCAATTATCATTTGCGAGGACAATTGGGATAGTTTTGAGGGAGCGTTAAGGACGTCTCTTCCACTATAGTAATGTATTCATAAGAAGTTCTATAAAGGATTATAACCGTGACGCTTTTCCATGTAGAGGTCTTGAGGTATAGTTTACCCATTTAAGAAATATTATTGATTAAGTGTGTATTGTGAATATAGCTTATTTGTAATAGGAATGCGTGAGCGTATAAGCGGAAGGTGTTATCTATCTATTGCCTGACGCCGTGATCCCTGAAGGGGTGGCCACGAACAAACCGCCCCCATGCACCTCTGTCCCCAGTCAGTCGACGCCCCTCCCCCCAACCAGCACCGCCTTCGTTCATGTAGTTCCTCACTCCATCCTTCCACCTCATATTCGGTCTACCTCTCCCCCTCTGTCCCTCCACCTCGCTCTCGTACACCCTCTTAGTCATTCTCTCGCTTTCCATACGTTCCATATGGCCGAACCATCTCAAGTTGTTCCTTTTCACACTTTCCAGCACATCTACCTCCACACCACACCTCCTTCTTACTTCCTCATTAGTCTGTCTATCCCTCCATGTAACTCTGCACGCACTCCTTAAGTAATTCATTTCCACTGCTCTCACTCTTGGTCTGAGTCTCTCAACCAACGTCCATGCTTCGCTTCCGTAAGTCAGTGTCGGGATTACCACACTGTCATGCAAGGACTTCTTCACTTCCATACTGACCACCCTATTTCTTGTTACTGCTTTTAGCGTTCCTACAACCCTCTTCCCCTGTTGTACCCTCTCCCGCACCTCTTCATCCATAGTCCCATCTTTACTCAACACACTGCCCAGATACTTAAAAGAGTTGACGATCTCCATAGCCTGACCGTTCAGCTTCACCTCACACTCTGTGACTTCACCCCTTTCGAAGACCATAACCTTGCTCTTCCCCGTATTTACCTTCAAATTCCGTTTTTCGCACACTGTTCCAAACTCATTTACCAGACCCTGCAACTCCCATTCATTATCACTCATCAGAACTGTATCATCCGCAAACAGCAGTATAGGTAGCTTCCACTCAATTCCCTCCCTTTTCAGCAATACACCAACATCCACTGCTCTTGATAGTATTTCTTTCATAACTCCATCCATATATACAGTAAACAACCACGGGGACATCACACACCCGTTTCAAACCAACATTCAGGTCAAAGAACTCGCTCTGCTCACTCTCCACACGTACTGCCGCCTTTGCACCCTCATACATGCTCTTCACTGCTTTCAGCAACTTGCCCTCTACTCCGTATATTCTAAGTACTTTCCACAAACCTTCTCTATCCACTCTGTCATAGGCCTTCTCCAAGTCCATAAAGGCAACATACACCTTTTGTTTCTTCTCCAGATACTTCTCCACAACACAATTCAGGGTAAATATCTGATCTACACATCCTCTTCCCTTCCTAAAACCTCCCTGCTCGTCTCCTATCCATTTCTCCGTTCTCACTCTCACTCTCTCAATCACTACCCTACTGTATACCTTCCCTACTACGCTTAGAAGACATATTCCTCGGTGGTTACCACACACTCCTCTTTCCCCTTTGCCCTTATATAGGGGGACTATTATGCCAGTCTTCCAGTCATCGGGTGCACTCCCCTTCTCCCATGCTAGTTTGCACATTTTCCATACCCATTCTATCACTATCTCACCACCATACCTCAACATTTCCCCACACACTCCATCTGTTCCTGGTGCTTTCCCCAACTTCACTCTTTTCATGGCTTCCCACACTTCTGACCTCCTGATCCCCACCTCCTCCTCCACTACTTCTCTTCTTCTCCCTCCCATACCATATCCAGCTATGTTTGCTGGCTCTTCATTCCTTTCATTTAGCAACTCACTGAAGTACTCCCTCCATCTTTCGACTCTCTCTTGCTTCTCGGCTAGCATTCTCCCATTCTTATCTTTCACACCCTTACTGTTTCCCTTTCTACCTTCCCTAACTTTCTTGACTTCTTTCCAGAACAGTTTCTTACTCTCCCTCCATTTTACACTCAGATTCCTTCCAAATTCCTCATCTACTCTTCTCTTACTTTCCTTCACTACTCTCTTCACCACCCTCTTACTCTCCACGTACCTCGCTCGTTTCTGTCTCTCGGAATCTTCATTCCCTCTACTACCCAACCACTCTCTATATGCTTTCTTCTTTTCTTCCACAGCTATTCTTACCTCTTCTGTCCACCATGCTGTACCTTTCACTCCCCTCCCTCTTCACACACCTCCTCACATGCTGCACAGATCTCATCCTTAAACACCTTGCTCATCTCCTCCACTTCCTCCATAACTTCCAGGTCGAACCCACCTAGTCGTCTTTCCACTGCTCTCCTGTACTCCTCCCAGACTTCCTCCTCCTGCAACCTCTCCACCCTCCTCACCATTCCACCCTCCTCTCGCCTCCCTCCCGCTCTCCTCACCCACTTCTTTTGTATCCTAACCTTAGCTACCACTACATAATGATCAGACAGACCCCCTCCAATACCCCTATACACCCTAGCATCCATCACAGATTTCTTCATTCGTTCATCCATACATACATAATCAATCCATGACTTTCGTTCCACCACTGTCTTATCCTTCATCGTCAACATCCGTTTCCACGTGTACCTGTGGATCATTCTGTGTCGGAAGGTGTTGGCTATCCACAGCCTCCTCCCCACACATACGTCCACAAGTGCACTACCATTCCTATTCACCTCTGATGGTACCCCCCACCCTCCCACCACTCCCTCAACTTTCCTATCACCCACCTTACCATTCATATCCCCAATCAGAAATATTCTTTCGTTCTTGTCAAACTTCTCCAGGCACGCCTCCACATTCATCCAGAACTCCTCTTTCTTTCTTTCAAGTATATCCTCTGTCGGGGCATACACGCATACAATCACCCACGTTTGTATTCCTACTTTCATTCTCACCCACACAATCCTTGAACCCACAGACCCATACTCTCTTACACATTCCTTCCATTTGCTACTTACAAACAAACATGCACCTTCTCTCGCTGTTCCTTCACTCACTCCAGCACACACACCCATTCCACACTCCCACTCTCTCACATCTGAACCTTTCCATTTGGTCTCTGTCATTCCACATACATCCAGCCTGGCATTCACTAACACTTCCAGAACCTCTCTCTCTTTTGTGCCATCATTCATGCCACTAACATTCCACGTAGCCATTCTCAGAATGTCCGAAGGCATGTCCTTAGTCGGTCGTGGTTCGTCAACGTTGGTTCCGTCCGCATCCGAGGCTGTTCGCTCGTTTTTCTTTGCCTAGATATTTTTTCCGGGTGGGGGTCGCAAGCCCACCGACCCAACCTCTTTAGTCGCCTCTTACGACACGCAGAAGGCACGTGGGGCATATTCTATTCCCTAACCCCCAGGGGGAAGGTGTTATCAATTAGATTTATTAAGGTAAAGAGTGTAAACAACCAGTTCATTTGAGTAACTATGTAATAGAATCCAAGATTGTATTTGAGAAGAAAATCTAACTAACTTGTAATTCCAGCCGGTTCATTTGTAGGAATCTATTGTCTATTCAGTGTTAAGGTACCCTTGTTGTAACGACGTCTTTGTTATACGAGTTAATGTAAGATATAGGAAAGAGTAGTAAAGAGATTATATGTATTAATGCCTTGGTCTCGGGAGTAGACACAATAGGCCCAGTGGACGTGTTTAATTCTGAAGGATAGATAAAGAATATAATTTTTGTTAAGTAGGTAAATAACGATTGATTTATTAGGCCCTGGTCTCCACCGTAGACACAGCAGGGCTCGGAATAAACTATAGTAAATTAGAAACTAATAACGTGCCTTTGGATCAAAGTCGACTTAATAGTCAATACCTGAATAACGGGAATTCAGCTAGGGAGTAACGGGAGCTCTAGGGTTCCAAAGTACAACCTATCATGAATCGACGTAATAGTTTCTTTATTCATGCAGAGTTTAGTAAAATTTGCCAGAACGTCCCGGACTTCCCAAACTTGACTACTTCCTTTAACGTGACGATAGTGCGTTGTTATACGTGCGATTAGTTTGCTTGGGAAACAGATTAACTTGCTCATGTAGTAATGTACACCCTATGTGGTGGATTGTGTTCTTTTATTTAATAATTTTCATTTTAGTAAACGTTTCCACATAGCGATTTTGATAATTTAATTTGACTTTATATTGTCCTTGTCCCAATTTTGGTTTGTTTAGTTTGCAAGTTTTACATTTTAATTCAATCCGTGTCTTGAACTCATCTCGGCCCGAACAGAGAAACCGTTATTAGAGTAGTTAGGAAGTTTTGTTAAATAAAGTATACGAACTTCTAGATGACTGTCGATTTATCCCCCACATAACATACATAAAACATAAAATTTTAAGACTGAGTGTTCCACACATAAGTGCAGTTTCAGTCTCTTGTCCTAATGGCGGCGTTCCAGGCAACCCTGTTAAGGGCTGCTTCACTTGTCAAGTTCTTGGATTTGAGATCGGCGCGTATAGTCCGATCCCAGGTCTTCCTCGGTCCACCCCTTGGTGCAGCTCCCTCCACAATCACAGACCTGCATTTTGTCACCCAATTTTGTTCATCCATTCTCTCCACATGTCCATACCATCCCAGTCTACTTGTACGCATCACCTCGCTAATACTCTTTATACCTAAACGTCTCCTCAGCTCAACATTTGTTATTCTATCCTGTAGCCTGGCCCCACACATCCATCTCACCATTCTCATCTCATTACGCTCCATTCTGTTGACATCCTCTACTTTAACGGCCCATGTTTCTGAGGCATACGTCATTGCACTTCTAACACATGAGGCATACACCTTTCCCTTCAGGGGGAGAGGCATTCTTTTCATGGTCAGGATTGGCATCAATTCTCTGAACTTCCCCCAGCCACACCTAATTCTAGCAACAGTGGCAGCCTCGGCCCCACCACCGGCAGAGATGGTATCTCCTAGGTAACAAAACTTGTTCACCAGCTCCAAAGACTCATTTCCAAAATTCACAGCCACAGGATCATCACTTAACACAAGCTCGCCTTTGCACACTACGCACTCAAATTTCTCTATTTCTGACTTATCCTTCGGCAGGGGCCCCTTTATTCTACTACAGCGCTTACTCCCATGGTGTACCCAACATCGACAGATGCTACATTGAATTGAGTTAACGCCCACTCCCTTTCCACACACTGCACATGGGTATGCACCGCTCTTTTCCACATTGCCTCGTCTCAAACTACAATGCATAACCTTGGTTTTGTTAATATTGACTCTTAAACCCTTGCTCGCCATGCCCTCTCTCCACTTTCTGAATTTGGCCTCAGCATCCTGCATACTGTCAGCTATTAGGACTAAATCGTCTGCATAAAACAGTTCCAACGGGAGTCCGCCTCTAAAAACTCTAGACAGCGCCTCCAAGACCATAATAAAGAGGAGGGGGCTTAACACTGAACCCTGATGGACTCCAACACGGACTGCGAATTCATCACTCAGTACACCTTTCACCCTCACCGAACTTCGCGAATCCTCATACATCTTCATTATCACACGCACCAGCCACTCTTCCACACCAAGTTTCCTCATAGCCCACTGTACAACATCTCTAGGTACCCTATCAAAGGCCTTCTCCAGGTCCACAAACACAAAGTAAAGATCCCTGCCTTTTAGTAGGTATCTTTCCTGTATCTGCCTGACTATGAAGATAGCATCGGTTGTACCACGTCCTGGCATAAAACCAAACTGCATATCATCAATAGAGATGCTTTGCCTGATCAAACCCTCAAGGACTCTCTCACAGACCTTCATGATTTGGTCAAGCATTTTCAGGCCCCTATAATTTCCTCTATCTAGCGCATCCCCTTTTCCTTTGTATATATTTACTATTACACTTTTGAGCCAATCCTCTGGGATTTTCTCATCTTTAATAATGGTGTTTATCAACTCAGTGACTAAGTTTACACCAATCTCCCCTGAGGCTTTTATCATCTCAGCGACAATGTCGGAGCAACCTGGAGCTTTACCGTCCTTCATTTTATTGATTGCGTCGCTCACTACAGCTGGTGCTATCAAAGGAGGGGGCCCAGATATTGGTTTTTCGATACTAAGCTGTTCCTTATCCCATTCAAACTCTACATTTAGCAATCGTTCATAGTGTACCTTCCATGCTTCTCTGATTTCATTTTCTGCATACACAATCTTCCCATTATCATCTCTAACACACTGTTCACCTATAATATCCCTACTGTCATTTTTAACTCGCCTAGCTAGGTTGAAGAGTAGTAATAGTCTTAATAGGTTAAGTAGTATAGTCGAGAAAAGAAAAGAAATACTACAATATATATGTACAGTCAAGCATATAAGTTCTTTCCCTCTCCCTGATTTAATGTATGGATGTAAAGTTTGTAGGGTTGAGTAAAGAGTGTAGTTTGCTGTGCATTAGTTAATTCATATGATTAATTAACTGTTATATATTGTATATGATGCAGTTTTTACCACCATGCACTCCCTGCTCTTAGAGCTGGACTAGGGTGGTTGCCCTGATAATCAGGGACTTCAGTGAACATTTGCCATAGATTACTAGACCGTGCCGTTCACCACAACACTGGATCTGCCAATAGCACACTGGCTGGCCCGAGACTCGAACCATCAGCCTCACAGTTTGCAGGCGAGTGCTCTACCAACCGCGCTACAGTTCGTATGCATGTATATACTCAGGCACATGCCCCATAGCTGGGGATGGGGATAAGAAATTTGACAAAGGATTAACTACAAATGTATTGAAAAGTACATATATAAAATAAATTTGGTTCCTACATTATTCCTTATCTTGTACTTACTCATTCTCTTTACAAATAAACTTCCATTAATTAATTTGCTAAGAAATTAACACTAATATAATGTTACACAGGCATAAATCATAGTATATAGTACCATATGGATATGTGTGTGTGAGGAGAATGAGAGACAAGCGTGAAGTAAAATAGGTAATAAAAGTTAGTTTGTTAGAGAAGAGTACAAAAGAGAGGGAGTACAAGGAAAGACTAAATGAAAAGTGGATGGAAGAGAGAGAAGTAGAGGTTAAATGGCAACAGTTTAAGGAAGGAGTGAAAGTAAGTGCAGAGATAGTATGCGGCAAAAAGAAAATAGGAGGCAGAGGTATCAGGAAGGGAAGCGAGTGGTGGAATGTTACGGTGAGAAAGGCAGTTGAGGAGAAGAGACAGTGTTTTGAGAGGGTTGTTGTTGTTGCTGTTGCTGTTCCTCAGGCTGTCTGGCCGAGCAGCCCCAAGGTCCCGAGCAAGGCCAAGGCCATAACCGAGCGACCCCACAGAACCCTCCCAGCTTACCACTAATAATGCCCAGGTGACCGAAGCCACTCAAAGGCGGGGAGCTGAGGAGGGTGCGGAAACGCCCGGGAAACAAAAGCCCCACCCAAGGCCCTGTGCCCCTCAGCAATTATAAAGGGAAAGTTGAGGGGCAAAGGAAAAATGTGACGCTTTGGCTCCCAATCTGCCAGGGTTGGCAGTAGGGAGGTCAATCCACGGAAAAGATCACTTTAGATCAAGAAAATATATAAGTAAAAGGAACAGTCAGAGTAAGCTATGGGTATGGCAGAGAACGCTCAACTCTCATTCTGATAGACCAGCCCATCACCACAGACTACAATGTTGATGCACACTCTCGGAAGAAATCAATCCTGACACTGGTGAGCTAAATATGTATTTGTGTGAACGGTATGAACCAGGTGCCACATACGTCTGTACTGTAAGATTTCGAACCACTTCCAGAATGATAAGTGTTAGTGTAAAGTTTGTTTTTCCTCGAGTGTACAATAGCTATAGGCAGCGCCAACGAACCCGACAACTACGACCTCCCCGCAACTCAAAAGGAACTCGAGAAAACTGGCCGTAAATTTCCACACCTATTTCATGGTAGACTCTTCCCAAATGATAGAAATGTCAGCCAGACTGCCCTAATTAATTTTGAGCCACAAGAAGTCAAGGGATCCAGACTACTGCCAAGCTCGTTGGCGCCACTTATAGTTTTCAATCATTATTCCAGTTTTCTGAATTAGTAATTACCGTCTTCAATATATTTGCTTCAAATAAAAACACAGCTGGGATTATTAAAAAAAAAAAAATATATATAAAATAATCACATTAACATTTTGTTCGTCAATATAGACATGAAATACAGAACATGGTACTAAAATGTAATTGTTAACATAGCACTCAAAATAACACAAAATGGCAATGATGTGCCTTATAGTATAATAATGTTCTTGTTATATAGACAATCATAACTTCTTCAGTTTTATGCCTAGACAATTGTATATAAATAAAAAAAAAAAATCCATTGGACTGCATTTATGCTACCCATGTACCTAGAATTAAGTGGATCATAAGGGATAAGGCTATTTTCATGAGTTTAGATCACGAGACACAAGTCAGATAATTTCAGTTATAATGGATGTTTCATACTATCTGAATAATATTAATACCGGTAGATAAAATTTGCCAGTCGATAATTATTAACTCAAGACAGTATTTGTTAAAACACGAGAGATCAAGCATGAATCTTTGTGAGGATATTAAACTATTGAACACTTCTTACACATATCTTGCATCCCTAAGAAATGATCTGCAGGTAAAGTGTTCCCTCGAATTTTGCGTCTTTCAAATTTGCGAAATTTCGATTTTGCGAACGGGACCCAAGAATTTACCTTTTTTGCGGGACTGCGATATTACTTGAGTTTTGCGGGTGGCTCCAAATGATACGGTGTTTCCGCACTAGTTTTCGGAGGGGAGTAGCAGGATCGTGACGTCAGGCCGCCCTGCCGCCCATTGTTTACTGTTTATAGATTCTCCCACGCTCCTCACGCTCTCGCATAATCGACTTCCTTGGGCAAAATAGAAGTGTTACCTATGCCCTGGGTCCCCTGAATCTGTATTTCTGTGTTTTTCTTTATTGTAGGATGTATAATTAAGTGTATGTGTCATAATGTGTGTACAAACAAGGACGAAAATCACCAAAAAATAGGCCCTCGATGATGAGATGTCGACCATATTCAATTAATCCCAGAAGGTTAGTTATTTGAAATTTGCGATTTTGAATTTTGCGGCCTGCAATGTCGACCATATTCTCGCAAAATTCGAGGGAGTACTGTACCTATATGAATTTTTAAATGTGTTTTAAAATAATGGGAGATCAAATAATTTTGAGAGGGTTTTAAAGGATGGTAGTGTTGAGGTATGGGAGAGGTACAAGGAGAAAAGGAGAGAGGCAAAATGGAAAATTAGAGAAGCGAAAAAAGATGCAAACGAAAGGTGGGGTCAAAGGTTGAGTGAGAATTTTGAAGAACGAAAGAAGATGTTCTGGAAGGAGGTAAATAGAGTAAGGAAAGGAGGACAAAAGAGGGAAGAGTCAGTGAAAGATGCAAATGGAGAATTACTAGAGGAATCAGTTGAAGTGAGGAAAAGATATGCGGAGTATTTTGAATCTTTGCTAAATGCAAGAGATGGAAGAGAAGCAATGGTTGATGTAGATAGGTTACCCAGGTGGCAGGGAATGAATGAAAGGATTGAGGAAAATGAGGTGAAAGAAGGAGTGAAACAAATGAAAGTGGGAAAAGCAGGTTTGGATGGTATTGCTGTGGAATGTATAAAGAAGGGAGAAAGTTTGTAACAAGTTGGGAAATACATTTTTTTTTTTTTTATAAATAAACTGCATCCTTTCCTATTTTAAGTATTGTACTGTATACTGTACAATAAAAAAAACTAGTAGTGTCTTAAAAACTGGGACGACACAAGATAAATGCAAAAGAATTTATCAAAATCGCTATGTGGAAACGACGCTTAATAAAATAAAATAAAATAAAATAAAAATATAATAAAATAAAATATGCAAAGCTTAGCAGTCCTGAAATCTATATAGTAAAGTAATATTATATTGTATATTAGTAAAGTATATTTTCCTTAAATTTTTGTTTTTACTAATACTGTACCTACAGTACGGTATACTGTATATCAAGATTATATATTTTCCATATTCTCAGTGCTTGGAAAAACAGCATAGCTTACTGGACCCAATGACGATCATTCTTCCACACCAACAGCACTTCAACCTTATCAGACCCTGTAAAATAAAAACAAATCTTGATATAAATATAGATTGTTAATGAGCAGTGCATACTTAACCCTCCAGCCCCGGCTATGTATTATATATATATTCCTCGAAAACCGGGTGTTTTGGCCGAAAAACGTCTAGGCTAGGCTACCGTATATTCGTTAATCAGACTGCTTCCCGCATTCCCGCGCATCCCCAAGCGTAGCTGTGTTATTTACCTGTAGAATGGCATTAAGTAGAGCTCTCTAAGTCAACTGGTTGAGCTGTGATGATGATTTCATTGGAGATAACTTTATGGCCAAAACAGCCACTTTACACCACTTTTCGATACTTAACAACAACATACAGGCACACACGAACAAGCGACGCTCTCCTTCTTGTGGCCGGAGATGCGGAGCGTCGGTCCAGCCGGCTGTTATTTACATGCGTCGGACCGACGCCTCGCACACCAAGCTCACAGGCTTTGACGTCATGGGTGTTTAAGAGCCCTTCCGGGTAGCTCGTGTATGCTTTTTTATGGGCGTTCAAGAGCCCTTCCGGGAACAGAGGGTTAAAGTATATCACAAAGTTGATGATTTAAAATGTAAAACTTGCAAACTAAACAAACCAAAATTGGGACAAGGACAATATAAAGTCAAATTAAATTATCAAAATCGCTATGTGGAAACAACGCTTACTAAAATGAAAATTATTAAATAAAAGAACACAATCCACCACATAGGGTGTACATTACTACATGAGCAAGTTAATCTGTTTCCCAAGCAAACTAATCGCACATATAACAACGCACTATCGTCACGTTAAAGGAAGTAGTCAAGTTTGGGAAGTCCGGGACGTTCTGGCAAATTTGACTAAACTCTGCATGAATAAAGAAACTACATGTTAAATGTCAAAATATTATTTAAAATCAAATTTGCAACATGACAAGACATTAACAATAGTACAAAATACAAATATTGATAAGATATCTATACTATTACAAAATAATATATAAAATACAGTACAGCACTCACTAACGATAGTGCTATCGGGCAGGTACTGTACCTGTAAGCATAGCATGCCTCAAGTGACCCCTATCAATAACTACCCTACAAATAACCTATATTTATAGCACAAATAAACTAAGGAAATCGCAAAAGTAAGCAATTGATACTATCGACAATGAATACATATAATATAAAGACAAATAATTGCAAAATATGAAGTAACAACAGATTTAAACAAAGAGTACTCTTTTAACAAGAACAATAAATTTAAAAAATCATCAATATTAATATTAATAATAGAAAAAGAAAAAGAAAAAGATAAACAATAAATACAGACAAAAAGTAAGCAGAGGTTATACAAGAAACTTCAAGTTAAAAATGCTTGATTAAAATTATTGATGTCAAATTTTAGAATACAGTCACAATAATTGACCCTAAAAAGATTAAATTTATGGAACAATTTACTTGCCTCAAAACCTCTGTCCACTAAGAGTCTGTATAGTAAACCTAGCTCTAGCCCAAAAGTCATCTACTTTAGTGCAGATTTTACAAAATCTTATTAATTGGGAATAAAAACAATTATAAGTTATTTTACTATCGATATTACTACTAGGGAAAGGAAAGTTTATTACGTTAAAATTAAAATCATCAACTTTGTGATATACTTTAAGTATGCACTGTTCATTAACAATCTCTATATTTATATCAAGAAAATTTTCAACTTTATAATTTACGTTACATTGTGTGAGGGGAATAGAATTAGGGTAAATAAGTTTAGCAACTTGATTAAAATTTAACAAATTGCAAACAAGAATATCATCAATATATCTACTATTATTACTTAACAGTTTAGCAAGTGCTAATTTTTCAGGAATTTTATTTTTCTTGCTACTGTCAACTAAGTCTTTTATATATTTAAATTCTAAAGCAAGCAAGAATAAGTCTGCAATTAAAGGGCTAGCTATTTTAATTTCAACGTATTAAACTTTCCTTTCCCTAGTAGTAATAATCGACTCTTAGTAGACAAAGGTTTTGAGGCAAGTAAATTGTTACATAAATTGTTCTTTTTAGGGTCAATTATTGTGACTGTATTCTAAAATTTGACATCAATAATCTTCGTCAGGAATGAACCAACATACCATGGTATGGCGGGCAAATTCGCACACTGTAGCTCGGACGGCACTTAGAAGAGACAAAGGCTGCTCCGCCACATCGTTGCTCTGCTGCTGTTGTGTTTGATCACCCACAGGTACAGGGGGGCCCGCCTCGGTGTCGTTCTGATTGCCATCGTCCCCATTCGTTGACACGTCTGACTTCTCTGGCTGATGTTCTTTCCATGAGTAATTTATAGGTAGGGGCGGTACTATATAATTATCTTTCTGCGTGCCATCCACCCCACAGGTTGACACGTCTGAGTTCTCTGGCTGCTGTTCCATGCATTGGTAATACCTCTCTCCATCGACTACTATATACTCACCATCTGTAAATAAAAGAATTTTAGAATTCCGTTAATCTTTGGTCTTGACCAAAGAGTATTTGAGATTTTTAGAGTTATTTTGAGGACAATCATATAAAGTATGTGTATTAGGGTGTCACTGTCACTAATATTGCTAATTTTCACTCTATACCATACTTTTTATTAGTAAATGAGCTAAGTTATTGTAATATTAGGCACTGATTATTCGTGATCACAGGTGTTTATTATCAATTGAACATTAAATATCAGGTTTTGTGTCACTTTTCACTTAGGTAAATATGCTTTTAGGGTGGACATACATTCTACATACATTCAAAAATAAAATAATTATCATTCCTTGATAACTGAGGCAACAACATGGCGCCTAAAGAAAAAGATGACCACTAATCTTACTACAGCATCTCTATTGTACCCTACCAGTGTTTGTAGTGGACCGACTTTGAGAACTTGACTGTTCGTCATGTGGTGTTGGCTGGGTGGGTTTGTCATCTGCATATCCCTTCGCCCCTCCTTGTGTCACCAGTTCACTGAGCATATGTGAAGCAGAAAATGACCCATCTAGGCTACCAGTCAAGGAGAATCGGGGGTGTGGCTCCAGTGGTACGCCTAGAAGGGACTTGGACACATCCTGCAATACGGTACTAAATTATCTATAAAATACTAAATACTGTATGGTTGTTATTGTTGTTGTTGCTCCCTAGGCTGCCTGGCCGAACAACCCCGAGTCCTTAAGGAAGGCCATGGCCATGATCGGGCTTTCCAAAAAAAATTAGGTTAA
This sequence comes from Paralithodes platypus, assembly GCA_032716605.1. NCBI lineage: Eukaryota > Metazoa > Arthropoda > Malacostraca > Decapoda > Lithodidae > Paralithodes > Paralithodes platypus. The sequence continues at coordinate 1,473,257 of CM064525.1, forward strand.
ATTTTCCAAGAGAACAGTTTCGAAAACAAAAATATATATTTTTGTATCTATCTATCTATCTATTGCCTGACGCCGTGATCCCCGAAGGGGTGGCCACGAACGAACCGCCCCCATGCACCTCTGTCCCCAGTCAGTCGACGCCCCTCCCCCCAACCAGCACCGCCTTCGTTCATGTTCTTCCTCACTCCATCCTTCCACCTCTCCCTCTCTGTCCCTCCACCTCGCTCTCGTACACCCTCTTAATCATTCTCTCGCTTTCCATACATTCCATATGGCCGAACCATCTCAAGTTGTTCCTTTTCACACTTTCCAGCACATCTACCTCCACACCACACCTCCTTCTTACTTCCTCATTTGTCTGTCTATCCCTCCATGTAACTCCGCACGCACTCCTTAAGTAATTCATTTCCACTGCTTTCACTCTTGGTCTGAGTCTCTCAACCAACGTCCATGCTTCGCTTCCGTAAGTCAGTGTCGGGATTACCACACTGTCAAGCAAGGACTTCTTCACTTCCATACTGACCACCCTATTTCTTGTTACTGCTTTTAGCATTCCTACAACCCTCTTCCCCTGTTGTACTCTCTCCCGCACTTCTTCATCCATAGTCCCATCTTTACTCAACACACTGCCCAGATACTTAAAAGAGTTGACGATCTCCATAGCCTGACCGTTCAGCTTCACCTCACACTCTGTGACTTCACCCCTTTCGAAGACCATAACCTTGCTCTTCCCCGCATTTACCTTCAAATTCCGTTTTTCGCACACTGTTCCAAACTCATTTACCAGACCCTGCAACTCCCATTCATTATCACTCATCAGAACTGTATCATCTGCAAACAGCAGTATAGGTAGCTTCCACTCAATTCCCTCCCTTTTCAGCGATACACCAACATCCACTGCTCTTGATAGTATTTCTTTCATGACTCCATCCATATACAGTAAACAACCACGGGGACATCACACACCCCTGTTTCAAACCAACATTCAGGTCAAAGAACTCGCTCTGCTCACTCAACACACGTACGGCCGCCTTTGCACCTTCATACATGCTCTTCACTGCTTTCAGCAACTTGCCCTCTACTCCGTATATTCTAAGTACTTTCCATAAACCTCCTCTATCCACTCCGTCATAGGCCTTCTCCAAGTCCATAAAGGCAACATACACCTTTTGTTTCTTCTCCAGATACTTCTCCACAACACAATTCAGGGTAAAAATCTGATCTACACATCCTCTTCCCTTCCTAAAACCTCCCTGCTCGTCGCCTATCCATTTCTCCGTTCTCACTCTCACTCTTTCAATCACTACCCTACTGTATACCTTCCCTACTACGCTTAGAAGACATATTCCTCGGTGGTTACCACACACTCCTCTTTCCCCTTTGCCCTTATATAGGGGGACTATTATGCCAGTCTTCCAGTCATCAGGTGCACTCCCCTTCTCCCATGCTAGTTTGCACATTTTCCATACCCATTCTATCATTATCTCACCACCATACCTCAACATTTCCCCACACACTCCATCTGTTCCTGGTGCTTTCCCCAACTTCACTCTTTTCATGACTTCCCACACTTCTAACCTCCTGATCCCCACCTCCTCTTCCACTACTTCTCTTCTTCTTCCTCCCATACCATATCCAGCTATGTTTGCTGGCTCTTCATTCCTTACATTTAGCAATTCATTGAAGTACTCCCTCCATCTTTCGACTCTCTCTTGCTTCTCGGCTAGCATTCTCCCATTTTTATCTTTCACACCCTTACTGTTTCCCTTGCTACCTTCCCTAACTTTCTTGACTTCTTTCCAGAACAGTTTCTTACTCTCCCTCCATTATATTATAATATAATATATTATAATATATTATATTAGGGTTAGGTTAGGTTAGGTTAATCTAATCTAATATAATATTTGTACATTTTGGGCAGTAGGCAGGGTCGCGCATGTGCAGGGGGTAAGGTATGTGGCGGCGTACAGACCCTCCCGTAAAACATAGCGCATTTTAAGACTTTTATTTCTCAGTAAATACTGATTTCCGCACTTCAATTAAACATCCTACAAGTTCTAACCAGTCCCCTGACCAGTTCTTAACCTAAGAAGTGCGCATGGGGGTAATTAGAAACGTCCGCCTGTGCTGACGTATTTGAGCTGTTTCCATCACTAAAATATTCATTTTACCATAAATAGCATTAATACTTATCCATACGCGCCTATTATGGGTTGATTATAAAGGTATTAACCTGAAACAACAATAAAACTAGTGAAAACAGCATTTGGATGGTCAAAATCGGAGATACAGGCCGCGAGTTATATAATGTATGGGTGAGGCAACCTGCTTTCCCGCCAATTTCCCCCCAAGGCCACTGAGACACAGTCGATCGATACTCTCTCTCTCTCTCTCTTGCACTCGCTTGCTAACAGAGATGACAATGCCCTGCTTGCAACTCGCTAATGTTAGCACGAAAATATACCTCAGAATAAGGGAATAACAGGAAAATAGGTGATAACTGAAGGAGGAGAGGTAGAGGAGTGATATTTTGCATGGCCCAGGGGCAAAAAAAAAAAAAAAAAAATCTCTGACTCTTAACCCGTACAGCCCCAGCGACGCGTCTGACGCGTCGGCGATGTATGTAACGCACAGCCCCAGAGACGCGCCTGACGCGTCACCCTAATTGCGCCGACCGTAACCTCAGGTGTAGCCACTCAAGAGGGCTCAGATTTGTATGGGAACTGTGTACGTATCCCACGCAACCGTGCCGATGGTTGAAAACTCTCAAAGTCCACGTGCGTGCGCGCGAGCGCGCAATAACCTGGTTTTTGGGGATAATTGCCTTCAATTATTTACTCTTGTAAAATCCATTTTCGGGGGCTCTGTAGGACCATTTTTTAAGCTTTTTGAGCGGTTTTTCGTGGTTTTCCTTCATTCCTAACCCATTCGCTATTGTTTCTGGAATAAAACCATTTTTTGAAAACCGGCCGGGTTCTGGTGCGCAAACATTACAAAACTAGCCGGGGCTCCACGGGTTAAGAGTCTTCCCGCAGTCCGCCGGGGAAACTCTTAACCCGGGAACTGCCGGGAGACTCTTAAGAGTTCCCCCGGCGGACTGCGGGGAGACTCTTAAGAGTGAGTGAAAAAAAAATCAACTTTTGACATAGAAAAAAAAAAAAAAAAAAAAAAAAAATTTTTTTTTTGGCCCCTGGGCCATGTAAAATCTCAGTCCTCTACCTCCCCTCCTTCCCCACTTTCTCCTCTCCTTCAGTTATCACCTATTTTCCCTGTTATTCCCTTATTCTGAGGTATATTTTCGTGCTAACATTAGCGAGTTGCAAGCAGGGTGTTGTCATCACTGATGGCAAGCGAGTGCAAGAGAGTATCGATCGAATGTGTCTCAGTGGCCTTGGGGGAAATTGGCGGGAAAGCAGCTTGCCTCACCCATACATTATACAACTCGCGGGCTATATCTCCGATTTTGACCATCCAAACGCTGTTTTCACTCGTTTTATTGTTGTTTCAGGTTAATACCTTTATAATGAACCCATAATAGGCGCATATGGATAAGTATTAATGCTATTAATGGTACAATGAATATTTTAGTGACGGAAACACCTCAAATACGTCAGCACAGGGGGACGTTTCCAATTACCCCCATGCGCACTTGTTAGGTTAAGAGTCTTCCCGCAGTTCCCGGGTTAATAGGTTACTTGAGGATATTTTAACGGGACCATAGGTAAATATTTACCCATGTTTTTTATAGTCAAATTAAAGTATGGGTAATTATAGGGAATAGGCTCGCACCCTTATTTTTCATGTATTTTCCTCCAGATACCGATGAGCTGTAACTTATACAGAAGTGCTTTATGGTTGACTAAATCAAAAGCAGAACTAAAGTCAATAGCCACGACACGAGACTCATGTCCCTGGTCCAATGAAGATTGCAAGTCATGGGTGAGTGTCAGAAGCGCATCACATGTACCCAGTCTCTTACGAAAACCAAACTGTGAGTTTGGTATCAAATTATGACTATTACAATAAGAGGAAAGGCGTCTGGACAAAAGCCTCTCATAGAGCTTGGATAGGATAGGTGTAATGGAGATAGTGCGATAGTCATTAGGAGATGATGAGGCAGTATTTCCCTTTGGAATAGGAGTGATAATAGCCTTACGCCAGCAAAGAGGAAAACTACCTGATTTCAAAAGCAACCTAAACACCACGGCCAAGTTAGGTGCCAAGACCACTGCAACCTTTTTAAAAAAGAGAGGGAAAAACCCATCCGGGTCTGTGCCACCATAGGTATCAAGATCCAGCAAGTACCTTTTCAGTTCAGCTGATTTGAATGCCATTGAATTGAGGTTGGGTCTAGGGAAACATGTCAATGGCAAAGACAATTCCTGATTACTCTGCTTATTAACCCGCTGAGACCCAGCGTCGCACGTGTTGCGTCGGCAGTCTTTGATCACCAACTCCCAGCGACGCATCACGTGCGTCCGACATATAAAAAACACTTACGTGGCTCGTAAGGTAGGAAATGGCGGGAGAATAGGAGGGGGAGGTACCGTAGTGTGTGTGGGAGCCGGGCCAGTAGGTGTGAGCGGGCCGAGACAGCCGCGCGGCTGGTGGTGGTGGGCTTAGTGGGGATAGTTTACACCCCTAGTTCACCGCCACTTTGAACCTTCATTACTCTGGTCGTATGGGAGCTAGAGGCTTGAGATTTATGTGAGATACTCCTTAGGATGTATGCCGTACAATGCCATACTCAGTTTTTACCCTAGTGCTCCCGGGCCGGTGGTCATGCGGGGGAGACGAACTATTGAAACCCCCCCTCCCCCCCCCCCGCCCCCCAAATGACCGAAATGAGTTTTTTTTATTTTTGTCTTCATTTCTCACCATTCTCTTCCATTTTGGCTCAACAAATGTTTTTGAGGCTCCCCCCCCCCCCCCAAAAAAAAATGTCAGAGGTGATTTTTTTTTTTTTTTTTTTCATTTCTCATCCTTGTCTTCCATTTTAGCAAACAAAAAAAATAAGTGAAAATGGCTTGGGACTGGGGTGAACAAAATATTATAACTAGCCGGGGCTCAACGGGTTAATACAAATATTAGATAGAATATTGGCCTTCGATAATGGATCAAAAGAGATGGAGCCATCAGAATCACAAAGAGGAGGCATGGAGGAATCTATTCCAAATAAACAGGATTTCAAAGCGGACCACCATGTATGAGGCTGTGTAGTTCCTGCCAGAACATCCTGAAGATGGGAGTTATAATCCCTCTCAGCACCATCATAAACTCTCTGCGCAGCTGCCCTTTTAAAAACATAATTTTCCCAATGCAAGGGGGTTTGATTACGCCTCCATAGACGATATGCAGCCTGTTTGTCATCAAATGCACGCTTGCAGTCATCATTAAACCATGCTTTATCCCTGATACGAGACTTAACCCGAAAACGGCGAGGGGGGGGGGGGGTATTGAACTACCTCCCCATGGGCGAGCATATTGGCTCCATTCAGGCCTATAATAGTAATTTTACGATAAATATCGTTATTACTTATTCATATGAGCCTATTTTACCTTCACTATGAAGATAGTAACCTGTAACAACAATAAAACAAGTGGGCGGGTGCCCAACCCCAAAAGGAGTTGAAATAGGGGAGCTATCCCCCCGCCAAAGGCGGCTTTCTAGGGCCTTTCCTAGCTGATGCTGAGAGGATTGGGTTCTAGTCATGTGGTGATGGGCTGGTCTATCCGAGTGAGAACTGAGCGATCTCTGCCATACCCATAGCTTACTCTGACTGTTCCTTTTACTTATATATCTTCTAGATCTCAAGTGGCGTCGTCTTTTCCGTGGATTGACCTCCCTACTGCCAACCTAGAAGTTGGCAGATTGGGAGCCAAAGCGTCACATTTTTCCCTTACCCCTCAACTTTCCCTTCATAATTGCTGAGGGGCACAGGGCCTTGGGTGGGGCTTTGGTTTCCCAGGAGTTTCCGCACCCTCCTCAGCTCCCTGCCTTGGAGTGGCTTCGGTCACCCGGGCTTTGTTAGTGGTAAGCAGGGAGGATTTTGTGAGGGCGCTCGTTTATGGCCTTGGCCTTGCTCGAGACCTTGGGGCTGTTCGGCCAGACAGCCTGGGGAACAACAACAACAACAACAATAAAACAAGTGAAAATATAATTTTTCTGGTCAAAATTGCGAATATAGCATTATGGAGAAAATTGAGGCAACCCCTCCCTCCACGAGGCCTCAAGCCACACTGAGCCTACTCATACACACACTCGGTTATGTAACACACCCGCTAGGAACGTAAGCACATCCCCCACACAGTTTGCTAATGTTAGCACAAAAATATACCAACAAATTAGGGAATAACAGGGAAAATAGGTGATAATTGAAGGGGGAGGGGAAAGGGAGGAAGGAGGGGATGTGGAGGAGTGATATGAGGTATAGGGAAAAAAAAAAAAAAAAAAAAAAAAAAATTGTTTAGTGCTACTGGGGCTGTTTAAAATGTTTTTTTTAGGCTTCCCTCTTAACCTAAGAAGTGCGCATGGGGGTAATTAGAAACGTCCGCCTGTGCTGACGTATTTGAGCTGTTTCCATCACTAAAATATTAATTTTACCATAAATAGCATTAATACTTATCCATATGCGCCTATTATGGGTTGATTATAAAGGTATTAACCTGAAACAACAATAAAACGAGTGAAAACAGCGTTTGGATGGTCAAAATCGGAGATACAGACCGCGAGTTATATAATGTATGGGTGAGGCAACCTGCTTTCCCGCCAATTTCCCCCAAGGCCACTGAGACACAGTCGATCGATACTCTCTCTCTCTCTCTTGCACTCGCTTGCTAACAGTGATGACAATGCCCTGCTTGCAACTCGCTAATGTTAGCACGAAAATATACCTCAGAATAAGGGAATAACAGGGAAAATAGGTGATAACTGAAGGAGGGGAGGAAAGTGGGGAAGGAGGGGAGGTAGAGGAGTGATATTTTGCATGGCCCAGGGGCAAATATATATATATTTTTTTCGATGTTTAATTAAAGTCGATTTTTTTTTCTCTGACTCTTAAGAGTCTTCCCGCAGTCCGCCGGGGGAAGTCTCCCTGCAGTTCCCGGGTTAAGAGCTTTGCCGCCGTCGCCCAGTAAAACCTCTTATGAGCTTTGCCCCCGTTTACGGGTTAATTGTTTTTGATGGAACTCTTTTGCGAAGGATACCAAGAAGGGAATTGTTGAGAGCTGAAACCGGGTCATGAGATCTTAGTATGTGATTCCACTCAATATTACAAACATCATTACAAACGTTGTCCCAGTTAACCCGGGATTTAAGGTAGACTTTACGAGAGAGTAATATCAGGAACAGAAAAATAAAGATTAATTTTACACATGATGGCATTGTGGTCGGAAGTGCCAACAGGTACAAGAACGGAGGTTTCTACAACGCCAGGAATATCTGTTAGTACTAAATCAAGACAATTTTCAGACATATGAGTAGGTCCTTGGATTAGCTGTTCACAACCAGATAAGTTTGCAAAATCCAATGCAGCAAGACCATTTCTATTAGTTGGAGAGACCGAGTTCAACCACTCTTGATGATGCGCATTGACATCACCAACAAAAATAAAGGATGATTTGACATCTACAGACTGTATTGAAGCCATGGCTGTTAAGAGGCAGTCATATATGTCATTGTTAACATCAGGATTTCTGTACAGGCTAAAAATGTAATGATTATGATACTTGCTGGAAACTTTAACTAACTGCATCTCATGGCTTTTACAAATATGCTTAGTTAAGTGCTGAGCATTATACCGGTACCCAGATCTAATATACAAGCTCATTCCACGAGCACGAGGAATAGAATCACGCCGAATAAGAACTGGTTTACCGAAGTTAGGTATAAGAAGTTCAGAATAATCTCTATAACCAGAGACAAGGGTTTCAGAACAAAAGACAATATCATAATCAACAGATGCCGATGTAAGATCCTTGATGTTCTTATAGAGACCACGAATATTGGAATAAAATACACGACAACTTGTAACAGGTTGTCTGTGAGGACCGGGATTAACTTCTATATCACCGGACAAAAGTAGAAACAAAAACAGAAAAAGTTGAAAGCAATCCATACACAAATACATAAAGATGAATATAAACAGGTCGACTCAGACGGAGCCATCACATCTGGGTAAGGTATAAAACAAGCCCCAAAGACACCATATCCAGGGGGGGAGCAGTAGCGGTGGATTTTATTTGTTTAGAAAAGACGAGAAACAGAAAAAGAATGCCAAATCTCCTGAAAATCCACCAGACTCAATAGTCTTCCTCATTGGCCTGCTAACCACCGTGGGGAAAAAAACAGGAGATTGCAGGAAAAGGAAGGAAAGTTGCTGTATAGCACCAAACAGCAGGGATGGATGAAAATGGACAATGAAAGACCTTGGTGCAGGCTATGGCAGCATCCTAAACATCCATCATGGTAAAATACCATAGGTTTGCAAGATGGCCGTTGACTAATATATAGTTCATCCGCCCTTTGACAGGTATTGCTTTTAGTCTTGCAGGGTGTCTAGCCACCCACCCTCCAAGTGAGGAGCCGGAGGGGGAGCCGGTTTATGAGCAGAGGTTGATGACACTGGAGACATAGGAGAAAGAGAGGGGATATGAATATGATAGAGACTTTTAAGATAGTGTCAGGAAAGTATGATGAGGATGTGTGTGAAGGTATCTTGATGCGGGAGGGAACAAGAACGAGAGGACACTAAGAAAATTTACAAAGAAAGAAATAGGCTTGAGAAGGCAAAGAACTCATTTTGTGATAGAGTGGTAAATGAGTGGAACGCACTGCCCCAGTATGTAGTCGATTCCGAATCAATAAGGGAGTTTGAAAGTAATCTTGATAAAGCATGGGGAAGACAAGATTTGAAGTTTGATTATAAAGCAAAAATACAGAATAGTAAAAATGTTGCGTCTGCTACCGCCACCGCCAACAACGTGAACGACCGCAGCAGTGCAAGTACTGGTACTGAGCTGGATACACAGGCCTAGTTTGCCTTTTTCCAGAGGATCTACTGTAAGAAACTGTAAGAAACTGTAAGAAAGTCCCTAGCCTTCAGAATGGACAATTTGACTGCAGTGACATGCATTCAAAAGCAAGGGTCAGTGAGATCAAGAGTGTTCCAAGGGTTGTCGGAAAAGATATTTCGACTAGCCGCGAGGCTCGGGATTTATCTTCACGCAACATATCTGCCCGGCGTGGCGAATGTATGGGCGGATGCTTTGTCCCGGCAACAGAGCACGCAAGTAGAATGGGCTCTCAGACAAAACATCTTTCAAAAGTTGATTGCGGAGCCCTACAACCCACAAGTGGACTTGTTCGCGTCAGAGGCGAGCCACAGGCTACCTCGACAGCCAATTTTTATTTTTATTTACGAAGGGATTAGTACTCAATCAGCGGCAGTGTAGCAAAACAGGAAAATGTTGTGTAGGTAGTAAATAATGATTAGCTGAAAATAGTAATTAACCTCAGCAGACGAGGGGGGGGGGGGGGCAAAGCCCCCCTGCCGCCGGAGAATTTTTTCAATTTTGAGTTGGCAGAAACTGTATTTCCTGCATTCTGCTGATGATTATATGATAAATCTACAGTTATACTACCCCTATTTTGTCGCTATTCTGTTGGTACTAATGGGTTAATATTATTAGTAGTAGACTTGGTATGGTTTGATGATGTGCGGAAATGTATATTTGACTTGAAATACTGAAGATACATTGAAGTATTACAAACCTTCGTGAACCCATAAACAGGGAACGTGAGCTGGGTTTAGACCTTCGCGCACCCATAAACAGGGAACGTGAGCTGGGTTTAGACTGTCGCGGAGACAGGTTAGTTTTCGGTTAGGTTAGGTTAAGTTAGGCTAATGTTAAAAATACTAAAATGCGACGGTCCTCGGTATTAAACACTGTATATCAAATAAAAAATAAAAAAACAACTACAAATTACCTGAAAAACTTGTAGGCTATCTGGTTGGTGATAAATTTTTATCAAAATATGTTTTTTTCCAGTTTCCGCGTCTGCTGAACCATCCAAAAACACGCTAAAAGGCGTGTTTGAAGGGGGGTAGTGGGGGAGGGGTAGTATAACTGTAGATTTACCGATTATACTTCAATAACCTACTTGTAAATAGCCTAGAAATGGAAGAATTTTATTGAAATGTGAATGGGTTTTTTTCTGTTCATATATTTTCTGCCCTATATCGATATTTGAGAGACAGCAGCAGCGCAGCGCGCATCCCTACTCCCTAGCGAGGGCGGGTGCCCAACCCCGAAAAGGGTTGAAATAGGGGAGCTATCCCCCCGCCATAGGCGGCTTTCTAGGGCCTTTCCTAGCTGATGCTGAGAGGATTGGGTTCTAGTAATGTGGTGATGGGATGGTCTATCAGAGTGAGAACTGAGCAATCTCTGCCATACCCATAGCTTACTCTGACTGTTCCTTTACGATATATTTTCTAGATCTCAAGTGACGGCGTCTCTAACGTGGATTGACCTCCCAATCTACTAAGATTGGAAGCCAAAGCGTCACATTTTTCCCTTGCCCCTCAACTTTCTCTTCATAATTTCTGAGGGACACAGGGCCCTGGGTGGGGCTATGGTTTCCCGGGCATTTCCGCACCCTCCTCAGCTCCCCGCCATGGAGTGGCTTCGGTCACCCAGGCTTTATTGTGGTCGGCGGGGAGGGTTCTGTGGGGGCGCCTTATGGCCTTGGCCTTGCTCGGGGCCTTGGGGCTGTTCGGCCAGGCAGCTTGGGGAACAACAACAACAACAACAACTCCCTAGCGACCAGCCCAACAGTGGATGCAGTTATTGCAGCCTCCTTATGAAATGGATAATAGCCTAAGCCTATAGGCTAGGCCTAATGCATTTTCAAGTGTAATAAATTTGTAGAATACATTTGTATGGTAGGCCTAATAAGTATTAGTATTGCTATTATCCTCCCTACAAACAATAAAGGCTGCGGCTGCCTGGCTGCCCAGGCCCCGTCCAGGACTCCGGGTACTACGGGTAGGCCTATATGATACTATGTGGTTGGTAGAAAAAGCAGTGTTGCTGCATAGCCTAATGCATAGGCATAGGCTAGGCCTACCACTATTGTTGGTTACAGGTGGTAAGCTCCTAAATTCTTAAAATGCAACAAGTTATAACTTACGCATGGCCGTGGCGAGGGGCGGCAGCCTGCATTGGCCCGGCTTGGATGCCCAGGCTCCCAGCGGGTCAGCCCTGAGCCCACTGCCCAGCACAGTTGAAAATTAGCATTGTCAGCAATTCAGATAATGTAGGCAGCAGGCTAGGCTACGCCGCTAACCTAGTTTAGGAGTCCTTAGAAATTTAGATGGCCTACCACCAGGCCTAGTCTACCTACTCAGTATCACTAACTACTTTAGGCCTACTACAGGTCCAGCGGGGGTGTGGGGGCTGCAGCCCCCACCCATAATTATTATTATTATTTAACAGGGTGTCAAATGACGCTGTTTTTTTGAGTGATAACGCAAATTAACTTTTTGTATAATGATAACTGAAACTCCCTCAACCCTTTTTTTTTTTTTTAAGAAACAAAAAAGGTAAATTGACATAATTTTAGTCTCCATATTTTCCATCTTGATTGCTTTTAGATTGCAGGAAATACTGTTTTAGACACCTAAATTCTCAAAATAATCACGTGGTTGCATGCCCCCGGACCCCCCTAGAGCTCATGCCTTCGCCGCTCCGTCGCGCTATAATAACAAAATAATAAACCATAGGCCTAGCCTAATGATAACACAATTAATATTTTGTGGATTGACAACAATTTTGTTTATAAAAAACACTGAAAATTTGTGGTATTAAAATAAAAAAAATCCTCATTTGCTTCATTTCTATATAGGCCTAGGCTAGGCCTACTTTTTATCCCCGGGGGGAAAACAAAAATATCCTAGGCCTAGGCCTATTGGGATTTTCATTTTTTTTCTTGATTTTTTTTTTTTTTTTTTTTGTCTAGCCTAACCTAACCAAAAAACCTAACCTAACCTAACCTAAATGTATTTGGGGGCTATTAGGTTAGGTTAGGTTAGGGTTTTTGGTTAGGTTAATGAAAAAAAAAAATAGGCCTAGGCCTAGCCTATCCCAAGAAAAAAAAAATTAAAAAAATCCCAAGATTTTTTTCTTCTTTCCCGGGGATAAAAAGTATAGCCTAGGCCTATAGAAATGAATCACATGATGATAGGAACCCAAAACTACCATTAGAAATTTGCTACCTATATTGTTGCGTCCCCTGTATATTAACCGTTGATTTATTTAATTGAGTTTAGGAGTGGGGTCGGTTGGTGGAGGGAACATAAGTGGATAGGCCTAGGCCTGTTAAAAAAAAAAAAAAACTTTTGGCCGTCACTGGTAAAAATGTCGACGGGTTACCTTCCATGTATTCGTTACTAAAATTAGCCTATAGCCTAGCTACCATATTCTAGTTTATACACTACCTCGTCAGGAATGTCAGCCATTATGGACAGGTGGTCGGAACTCTGTACGCGTCTAATACCTCTTAGAATCTAGATATACGGACTGACTTCTTCGTCTTGTTCTTCTTCTTCTTCTTCTTTTTGTGGAGTTGCTGTCCCCTCTCAAAGCCAGCTCACCTATGCACCGGTGACTTCTCCAGAAACAGCTAGAGCTAGATTTAAGAATTAGTTTAGAAATTATGTAGTCGTAGAAAGGATAGTTAAAGACAAAGAATTGAAGTATATAGCTTAAGCAGAACTCTCCTCTCCTTATTTTACCCCCTCCTCCACCCCCCAATATTTTGTTCTCTCCTTACCTTAATTTAACTTTTCCCCTCTCTACTATTTAATCTCATTTTTCTTCCTCCCCCGCTCTGGTCCCCTTCTCCCCCTCACCCTAATCTATTCTATTCCGTTTTCTCTTCTGCCACACCTGCTCCAGGAATCTTTTCACTACCTTCATTCTTTTCCCCATTTCCCCATCTACCCCCTCTTCTGTCCCGAGACCTAACACAAATGTTACACCCTCATCCTCCTCCTCTTTCTGCTCTTCCCATTCCCTCTCCCCTACCACCCGTTTCAACTCATTTTCCAACCCCTCTCTCTCCTCTGCATACCCCTGGCACTCTGTCACTATATGTTCTATTGTCTCCTCCACTCTCCTCCCTCCCACCTCACACTGTAGACACTCTTTCACCCCCCCCCCACCATTCCACCTCCATGTTCTCCTATTTGTCTCTAATGCTCCTGCCCTAGCCTTAAACAGTAGTTCAGCTCCCCAACTTCCGTCATAGAACTCCTCTTTTCTCGGTCTCCCCTTGCTTCTATATCTTATCAGTGTACTTTTCTTCTCCATATTTCTCTTCCATTCCTGTCTTCCTACTTCCTTCACTCTCGTTCCTATCTCTTTCTCTAGTCTCCTTCCCTGACCTAGTCCTGCATTACTCCCTACATCTCTCCACTCCTCTCCCACCCTTCTTTGTTTCACTCCTATTTTTTTCAGTTTTCTCTTACACTCTTTTGCCCATCTACTCTTCCCCTCCCCCCCCCCCCCCCATTCATTCACTCTCCTTGGCCACCTATGATCCTCCATCCTACTCTTGTACCTCAACTTTGCCTTCGCCACTCTCCTCAAACGTACTCCATCCCATCTCCCCTCTCACTGCTTCATTTGCTGTCCACCTTCTTGCTCCTAACCCCATTCTTCCTATTTTATTTTGTCCCGTCTCCAGTCTATTTATTTCTCCCCCTGTACTCCCTCTCACATCCATCCCGTACATTATTCTCGGCACTTCAAAGTCCTTCCACACCTCTCTTACTATTTTATATTTATTTACTCTGGTTTTTGTCACATTCCACAGTTTTCCACTACACTGCTCCACCTTCATGATTTTCTCATTCATTGTCCTTTGTCGCCCTTCCCTCCCTATCCATACCCCTAAATACTTCACTTCCTCCCTTGTTTCTATTCTTTCCCCTCCTATCCTCATTTCTACTGCCTCTGGTCCATTTACTACTATCATACTGCTTTTCTCTACACTGAACTTCATTTCTAAGTCTCTGCCAAACCTTTCCGCCTCCTGTAACATTTCCCCCATATCTTCCTCTGTCTCTGCTGTCAACACAACATCATCAGCAAACGTCAGAATTGCTAGCCAATACTGCCCTATTTTCACTCCTTGACCCTTACTCTTAATTCTCCTCACCAACTCCTCCATGCACATTGCAAAAACTAGTGGTGACAGGTTACATCCCTGCCTTAACCCTTTCCTTCTCCTGATTCCTTTCACTGCAATATTTGTCCACACAATCTCTGTCTCTGCCCCTTCATACATATTCATTATCATGTTCCTTATCTTCCTACTCACTCCTAGTTTCTCCATCACTGCTTCTGCAACTCCCCTACTAATCTTATCATATGCCTTCTCCACATCCAAACACACTATAAACACACATTTCCCTTGCTTTGCCTTTTTCTCTATAATCTCATCTAATATAAATATATTGTCTGTTCCTCTTCTCCCCTTCCTAAACCCATTTTGCTCTTCACTAAGTAGGATCCTTTCTTCTACATACTCTCCTACCCTCTCCTTTAGTATCCCATAAAATATCTTATTTATTATGTTTATTACCGTTATTGGTCTATAACTCCCCATTTCGTGCACATTTTTTGCTCCTCCTTTGTAAATCAATGTGACCCTTTCTTCTTTCCATCTTGCTGGTATTTCTTCCTCCTCCCATATTTTATCAAATAGCTTCTTCAACATCCTAACTATCATCTCCCCTCCTTCAATATACATCTCTGCTGTTATCCCATCCGGTCCTGCCGCTTTGTTTCTCTTCAGCTTCTTCACACTCCTCCTAATCTCCTCCTCACTCACCATCTCATTCATATTTTCATCTATTTCTTCCTCATTTAGTTCAATATTCCATTGCCCTACTCTTATTTGGTCATTTACCCCTCCCACTTCCTCCCAGTATCTTTTTATTTCCTCTCCAATTTTATTTACATCCCTAACTTTTTCCCCACCTACATTCAGCTCCACTACTACCTTTTCCCTCCTTTTTTCTCTTTTTAGCCATCTATACCACTCAGCTTTTCCTTTGTCCCCCTTCTCTTTTATCCTGTCAATTTCTTTCTGTTCATGCTTCTCTATTGCTCTTATTAAGTTTTTTGTGTTTTTCCTTTCCCTCTCGTATTCTTCCCTTGCTATTCGAATTTCCTCCTCACTTATATTTTCCCCTCTCTTTTTCCCCTTCTCCAACTCTTTCCTAATCCTATTCCTCTCTTTCCTCTTCTTCCTCGCCTCCTTAATGTCTGTATTCCACCATCCTTTCATTCCTCTACCTTTCCTCCCTATTTTCTCCTTCTCTAACACTCTCTCTGCTACCTTATTTATTTCCCTCTCTATCCTCTTATCAATTTGCATTGCACTCCCTCCCCCTACTTCATCTATATCCATATTCCCTATTTCCTCCCTAAACCTCCCCCACTCCGCCTCCTTCATTTTCCATCTTTCTGGCTTACTAGCCTCTCTACACTTCTCTATCTTCTCCTTGTGAGACTTTATGCTGGATCCCACCTCTAATGAAACTAGATTGAATTCTGTGGGGAAACGTAAACGGGGTCGCCGGGACCACCGCCACGAGAGACCTTTGCGGACCACTGTCCTTGCCCATGTTCGCCGGGGCCATGCCCGTAAATGATCTCGGAAGTTGCCAGTCATGTGACTGGTCTTGTCCGGCAGAGCTGCTCTCGGATCCGTTTCGCCTTGCCTTGGCACTGGGAGTGAGAGAACCCTGTGGTGTGTCTCAGTTTTTGGAGCATGAATGTGACTCTGACTTTGGCATGGGGGGATGAGAGGTTTTGCTACCATCGCTCCTGGGTTTACCCCTGTATTGCCCCCTAAAGCCCCTCCCTCTACCTCTGAAGTTACCGTGCCCTTTAGGTGCTCCGGTATGAGCAGGGGTTGTGAAAGTCTTGGCTGATTGTTTGAACTGTGACTGACCACGAAAGGAACTTTTAGTTCTGAAATTTTGTTTAGCAGCCTGCTCACCCTTGGGTTTAGACGTGGTGGCAGGTTGTTGGTCTAAAAGAAAGGTTACTGTCCTCCATGCTTCAGTAGAGACTAAAGTAGCTGTACAAATATTGGATAGGAGCAACTTTCTACCGATCTCCGCCGGAAGATTCTTCACCAAATACACTCTCATATCTTGGCGCGCCCGTACAGCCTCAAAGATAGCTGTCCGGATATCGCCGAGATATTGAATTGAGCTTTGGAGGAGAAGACGTCTGGTCAGAAAAAGGGCCTTTTGAGCTCTGGCGTCCATAATCGACTCAGCCGTTCTAGCCAGAGAGACTGCCAGTTGTTGGTTGAGTAGGTGTGGAGACACCAGCCTCCAGGCTTTCTGTCTTAGTTTATAATCTTTGTCAATCTGAACCTGTGTGTGTGTGTGTGGGGGGGGGGGCAAAAAGGTTCGGGTAACTCGCACAAAAATAATTTTGGGGCCCCAATGAACTCCAGTATATGTTGGGGAATCCCATCCACCTTGCCTACTGGCATAGAAAAGCAATGATTGTCTTCTGCTGGAATTTGGTGACTACGTTTGTTGGTGATGGTGCTGGCAAACAGCTGGGCCTCATGTCCCCAAGTAACCCAGTGCCCATACTCCCCTCCCTTAATATGAACTAATGAGGTACCTTGAGAGTCCCTGAAAGGAGTGGATTTTAGTTCTGGGATCAAACCCTGCAACTCTTTCAAATCATTTAACCCATCAGTTTTAGTCCAGTCCGAAAACAGTTTTCCGGCGGAAGTAGGAGGCAAGGCGGGGGATGATGAGTACACAAACAAATCAGGATTAAAATATTGTGGGTGAGCCTTAATAACAACATCAAGTACCTCTCCCGAATGGTTCTTGGCCCTCAATTTCTTCTTTTCATTTCCCTCTATAACCCAGTGCTCCGGGACAGGTAGCTCACCTGTAACTGGGGCGTGTGCGAGGTCGGGGCGTAGTGGGGTAAGTACTGGCCAAGAATTATCCGGTCCATACAAGAGTGGCATAGGGCCCTTTTTGCTGGGGATGGACTTGTCTAGTGGGGGAGCTAACAAATCCGAAAACAATTTCATGTTAGGTTGCAAGAGAGCAGAGGTGCCTGGAATCGGAGCCATGGGGCTGACAGTGGGGGCAGGGGGAGAAGTTACAGTAACTTGAGGATGTACCACTACTTGCCCAAGGGGTCACACCGCCGGGGTTATAGGTGTTGTGGTAGTAGTCTGTCTCTCACTCTTAATCTGTCTCATGAAATTAAACAGCTCTCGCAACTGGTCCTTTGTTACATCAAACTCACTATCTTCATCAGACTGGGGCGTGGGCTGTGACATATCAGAGCCCTGCGTCCCAGATTGTTGAAAGACTGGTCGTTGGCTAGACCCCATTTCCTCCGTATATCCCCCCTGTTGGTATATCTCTATAAGTGGCCCCTTCGTTAGTGATCCCGTTGACCGGGTTGATGGGGTTTGTTGAGTTTCCCACCGAGACTCATCAACCAGGGCATCGGTTTCATATGTCTCTGTTTGTGATTGATAGGAATCCTCGGGACCAGGCAGATTAATAAAATTTAAATCTGGGATCTCAGACATGGGGGATTTCTGAACATGTGTATGCCGGTCTGGGGAGCTCTCCTGTCTCCGCCGGTAAGAAACTACACTGCCACTTCTTTCTCTCCCTAACACAGGTAAAATGACAGGTTCCGGTGTAGTAAATAGTAAAGTGGGGGGAATAGCCTGAGACCTCACTAGATGTGTCTCTTGATGTCTCTCTTTTTGCTGAGGATTTCCGCCTTTATTTTGACGGTTCCTTAGCTGTCTTCCTACTTGATGAGGAGGACGTCTTATGCCGACTCGACTTTGATTTGTCCCCAGCGGCCAGTGCGGAGTCAAAGTTCGAGCGGGACCTCTTAGTCTCCTGGTCATCTGACGGGGGCTTGGTGTGTGGCAAGGGCTACCTTGACCTATCTCGCCGGCTGGTTGAAGCTAGTTTTTCCGGCGGATTTTCGGTCCGAGGTCTCTTTCGGTGGCGGGAGGAAGTGTCTTCCGAAGAAGATCCCGGAAGGGGTGAGGTAACAACTGGACTCTTTAACCCGGGAACTGCGGGAAGACTCTTAAGAGTTCCCCCGGCGGACTGCGGGAAGACTCTTAAGAGTAAGGGAAAAAAAAAATGATTTAAAACACCCAAAAACAAAATTGTTTGTTTTTATTTTTTTTTATTTTTATTTTTTTATTGCCCCTGGGCCATGCCAAATATCACTCCTCCACCTCCCCTCCTTCCCCACTTTCCTTCCCTCCTTCAGTTATCACCTATTTTCCCTGTTATTCCCTTATTCTGTGGTATATTTTCGTGCTAACATTAGCGAGTTGCAAGCAGGGCATTGTCATCACTGTTAGCAAGCGAGTGCAAGAGAGAGAGAGAGAGAGAGTATCGATTGACAGTCTCTCTCCAGACGTGGGGAAATGTGGTGGGAAAGGAGATTGCCTCAGCCATGCATTATGTAACTCCCGGCCTGTATCGCCGATTTTGACCATCCAAACGCTGTTTCCACTTGTTTTATTGTTGTAACAGGTTAATACCTTTATAATCAACCTATAATAGGTGCATATGGATAAGTATTAATGCTATTTATGGTAAAATAACGATGTTAGTGATGGGAACAGCTTAAATACGTCAGGACAGGAGTGTGGTGTCTCATACCCCCCATGCGCACTTCAGAGGTTAATGAATCCTCAAGAGTTTGATCTCATCTAACTGGAGGGATTTATGAGCCATTGTCTTACAATATGTTACATATTCAAATTTGATGTGTTGAAGGATAGCCTTACATTGACTATCTTCATTGTTAATCAAGGCATTGCGGAGAGCTGAACATTTGGGACAGGTTTTTGATAACCATCGACCTCTCGAACGGTCCAGGCAAGGGACACACTTAACACAGAGCAAGTGCCCCATAATCGCTAATTTCTGACAGCCCAGAGCTGCACAGAAAGAGATATTACTCTTATCCATGATTACCTCCTCACCGCCACAGAGATATTAACCTTCCTAGCTGTTTCACTTTCAAACCTGTGTGAGAATTTTTTTCAAGAATCAATGCTCATAAGGACACACTAGGCTGGCATAATTAATATCATTATATAATCTCTACGTAAAGAAGAATAAAGTTTGGATAACTCTTAAACAATCTTAATTCCCCTTACGTTATACATTCCCCAGAAATGTCATTGTGTAGCCTATTATGTGCTACTAATTTGTAAACTTCTTACCTAAGTGAATAACACTGACCTCATTCGTCTTGTGATATATGAATCAACCCCGGCGTCGCTAACACGGATATTTTTTATTCTAAATCCGGCAGACAAGTCGCCCATGATAAAGCTAGACAGTCAAACTGGAAGCTACAAGATCGAAAAGGGTGAGTTTACTTCCCGGCTCCGCCGTGATTCGCGCGGCGATTGTGGCCCGCCACTTTTTAATATCTGCCGGCGTAGTGTTCGTCTGTTTCAAAGCCAATAGAACGGCACGGAGCCATACTACTCTGCAACCGTATCATCATGTGTTCTACAGGTAACGGGGTCGACGCTGGATCGCAGGTTTGAGCCATTGACGAACTCATCACCAAGCGCTCCCATCTAGTTGGCCTCATTAGGTTGCATATATGTATGGTTAGGGAGTGTTATCATTGATTATTGATTATTGACTACGGGATGCCGATTATCAGTAACTTCTTGAGTTTGGGAGTAGGCTACAACTAGACTTTCTACAGAGCGGGAGGCCGGTGATGGAAAGCTAAATTATAACTGCCGAGTTTGGTCCTTGCGGAAGCATTTATATGGCTGGTCAAGGGGGTGGTGGTGGACTGTGGTACTAATGAATGTACTAATGAATCTTAGAGCTCCCTACCGTTTTTGATCCCACTATAGCACTTGGTAGTCCATTCCACTCATCTACAACTCTGTTACCAAATCAATATTTGCCTATATCTTTTCTGAAACGAAATTTATCTAATTTGAAACCATTGGTACGAGTTCTTTCGTTATCACTGCAGCTTTAGTACATTTGTCATGTCCCCTTTGTTAATCCCACTAACCCACTTGAACACCTCTATCATATCCCCTCTAACTCTGCGTCTCTCTAACTAATGTAAACCTAATTTCTTCAACCTTTCTTCATACGGAAGATTTCTAATATTATGAATCATTTTTGTCATTCTACGCTGACTCTCTCCAATGAATCTATGTCCATTCTGTAATAAGGACACCAAAATTGGACAGCCAAATCCATATGGGGTCTCACTAATGACAAGTAAAGTTTTAAGATGACATCAGCAGTTCTGTTACTCACACTCCTAGAGATGAACCCGAGAATCCTGTTTGCCTTATTACGAACGCTTATACACTGTTGTCTAGGCTTCAAATCATTACTAACAAACACACCTAAATCTTTCTCGCAGTCTGAATTTTCTAATTCTAAATTTGCTAGTTTATATTTAACATTTATTTGCATCCTCCCTGTCTTTAATACCTTGCATTTGTCAATGTTAAACTTCATCTGCCAATTAACTGACCATTCATGTAAGGTATCTAGATCCCTTTGGAGGCACTCTATATCGCTATCTGAATCAATTGATCTCCCCATTTTAGTATCGTCTGCGAATTTACTTATCCTACTAGTTATACCTAAATCTAGGTCATTTATGTATATAAAAAACAACAGGAGACCTAATACCGATCCCTGGGGGACACCACTTTTGACTGCTCCCCACTCTGACTTGGTACCATTTATGCTGACTCTTTGTTTCCTACCAATTAGCCATGACCTAATCCATCCCAACAACGACCCTCCTATTCCATGTGCCTCAACCTTTCTCATCAATCTCTCATAAGGGACTCTGTCGAAATCTTTACTGAAATCTAAATATATAATATCATATGACTTGTCACTATCTACTGCTTCATATACCTCTGAAAAAAAATTAAGCAAATTAGTAAGGCAAGAACGTCCCTGAGAGAATCCATGCTGAGAAGAATTTATTAAGTTAAATTTTTCTAAGTGGCTTCTAATTTTCCTAACAATAATATAGACTCTAGCAACTTTCCTATGATTGATGTGAGACTAATGGGACGGTAATTGGATGCTATCGATTTATCACCTTTTTTGAAGATCGGAACTACATTTGCAAGCTTCCAAGCTTCTGGAACTAAACCTGTTTCTAATGACTTGTTAACTAAAAATGCTAATGGGCTACTTAACTCATCTCTGCATTCTTTTAATACTCCAGCATAGGCTATACCTCGTCAGGACCAGGCGACTTTTGAGGTTTCAGTCTGTCTATTTCCTTAAGCACATCATTTCTACTTATAC
This sequence comes from Paralithodes platypus, assembly GCA_032716605.1. NCBI lineage: Eukaryota > Metazoa > Arthropoda > Malacostraca > Decapoda > Lithodidae > Paralithodes > Paralithodes platypus. The sequence continues at coordinate 1,494,688 of CM064525.1, forward strand.
TAATTGTACTTTACATATTTTCTATACTATCACTATATACCATATTGACTTCTGGAATCTGTGCCAAATTTTCATTAGTGAAAACGGAAAGAAACTGACTAATTAATGTACTGCACATTTCTAAATAATTTTCTGTTATTTCTCTATCTATCTATTGCCTGACGCCGTGATCCCCGAAGGGGTGGCCACGAACGAACCGCCCCCATGCACCTCTGTCCCCAGTCAGTCGACGCCCCTCACCCCAACCAGCACCGCCCTCGTTCATGTACTTCCTCACTCCATCCTTCCACCTTATATTCGGTCTACCTCTCCCTCTCTGTCCCTCCACCTCGCTCTCTTACATCCTCTTAGTCATTCTCTCTCTTTCCATACGTTCCATATGGCCGAACCATCTCAAGTTGTTCCTTTTCACACTTTCCAGCACATCTACCTCCACACCACACCTTCTTACTTCCTCATTAGTCTGTCTATCCCTCCATGTAACTCCGCACGCACTCCTTAAGTAATTCATTTCCACTGCTCTCACTCTTGGTCTGAGTCTCTCAACCAACGTCCATGCTTCGCTTCCATAAGTCAGTGTCGGGATTACCACACTGTCATGCAAGGACTTCTTCACTTCCATACTGACCACCCTATTTCTTGTTACTGCTTTTAGCGTTCCTACAACCCTCTTCCCCTGTTGTACCCTCTCCCGCACTTCTTCATCCATAGTCCCATCTTTACTCAACACACTGCCCAGATACTTAAAAGAGTTGACGATCTCCATAGCCTGACCGTTCAGCTTCACCTCACACTCTGTGACTTCACCCCTTTCGAAGACCATAACCTTGCTCTTCCCCGTATTTACCTTCAAATTCCGTTTTTCGCACACTGTTCCAAACTCATTTACCATTTCTCCCATTGAAGTTTTTAGGGGGCCTATTACATCTCTAACTTTAAATTTATATAGTTGGTAAAAAGCTTTAGGGTTATTTTTTGAGTCACTGGCTATCCTTATTTCATAATTTCTTTTTGCTTTCCTGATTTCCTTTTTGACCTGTCTTGATAGAGTCTGATAGTATAATATATACGACTAATAAGCTAATAGATCTTATAGGAAAAAGAAAGGAATATATAGAAATTTAAAGAAAGGCGAAAACCATTATGTAGATGGTTTTCGCCTTTCTTTAAATTTCTATATATTCCTTTCTTTTTCCTATAAGATCTATTAGCTTATTAGTCGTCCATTTTGGTTGGTTCTGCGTCGATCTAAATCTTCTTTTAGGGATATATTTATTTTGAGCATTGTGGAGTGAAGCAATAAACTGGTTATATGAAGGTGGCAAGTTTAACTCTGGCATATCCTGACTTAATTGCCTAACAATAAGTTATGAAACTTAATTGTTATGCTTTTCTTGAAGACTAATAAAAGTCGTGTAGGCCTAAATATGCTTGGAGGGATCAGGGAGGGAGATATTGACTATTCTGGCAGGAAATGTTATGAGATTGTCGGAAAATTTGGCGCCAATCGATTTTCATTGGGGGTCCGGGTTTGAAATTTGGCGCGCAATCGTAGGACGTAAATCAAAGCATCTAAAATAGTATGAATATAAACCACATATTTACAATTATATATCGTCTAATCTATTGACGTAATTTTTGGTTGAGTGTTCATACAGCATACATAATTTTAACCCTCTATTTTAATTATAAATTACATAGTATGTGGACGAAGAGAAAAGGGAGATTGTATATAATATGTGGAAGAAGAGAGAAGAAATAATAATTAAAAGTTTGACATCTAATTAAGAAAGATAAAAAGAAGAAAATAAAATCATTGAATGTAAATTATGAAATATTAAATTAACTAAAAACTTAAGTAGCCCCTTGGAGACGACATCCGGTCACGTGACGCGGATCCTTTCATTAATTTATTAGAAGTTGGAGAGTATAGACGTACTTCGATAGGCCCAGGTAGAAATATAATTGTGTTGTATTTTAGTGTTTATAGCGCTTTCTCTATTGATCGATTATATAGTGTGAACATCGTATAGTTCATATTAACAAGTAGGATTGTATATTAGGGTATATTGATCTATTATATAGGCTAGCCTACTGTGATATCGCCCAAGATCGTAGCCTAGCCTAACCTAGTTGATACACGTAGGTGTATTATAACACCAGCCTACAGGTAATATAATCCAAAAACCTATATCATAGGCTATATAATGGAGGCAAAGGTTTGTCACCTGTTTTGGAAGTTGGAGGGTGCTAAGGTTAGGCCGTATATCGATATTAATATTGCTATGAAAAGCTTTACGTTTTTAGTGGATACAGGATCTCCTTTCACTTTAATAAGCCTAAAACAGGTATATAGTTTAGGGTTGCAATATTACTTTAGAGATATTCAATGTTTGGAAAGAAAAGTACCCTTGGAGTTAAATACATCTTCTGGTGATGTAGTAAACATTAATATTGATCTACATTTTACTAAGTGCTCAATCTGTATTTTGGGAATGGACGTATTGAAGTCTAATTATTGTACAATAAATTTATCAAAGATTCGACCATCTTTGATAATAAATTCGCCTTGTTCGATGCCATTCCCAAACCAAACGCGCTTTACGGAGAAAGCTACTATTAGAGGTAGAAAAACCACCGTAGTTATAGACAGTGGTTGTATTTCAAATTTTATAACCAAAGACTTGGTTAAAAAATGTAATTATAATATTGAACCGCTTGAAAAATCACTTGTGAACAATTTTCCCTGCGTTCCCCCTAGGCCTAGTAAAAACTGTAAAGCTCCTAACGGCAAGTCAGGCCTAAGGATAAATATACATAATTATGTTAAGAATGTCACTGTCACTACCGGTACATTAACATACACAGGTGATTTTTATGTAGCTGATGAATACCCTTTTGATTTTAACATAATTGGCATAGATGCTATGAAAGATAAAATTATATCTTTCAGGCCGGATAAGCCTAATAAATTAAAAACATTTTGCAATAAAGTTCTTAGCTGCATTTTGTGTTGCCACGGTGCCACCACCGATAAGCGGGCTTAGCGGGGTAGGGTCAACTCGGCCCATCCCCATTTCGGCCCACCCACAACCAAGTCGGCCCACCCACAAACAACCCTGCCCACCAACTCGGCCCACACAGTCTAGAAAGAACGTCTACCCATTAATAATGAAGTTATAATGCATACACCACTGAGCTATCATATAATTATAGCCTAATACAATGATGATGAAAGTTTCGGAAGCTATAATACTAGGATAGGTTAGGTAAGGTAGTTAGGTTAGGCTAATGTCCTTTCAAAGGGGTATAGGCTAGTAAACACTACAGTAGGCACTAGGCAGAAGCAGCCGTTCTCCAACACAAGGAACGAATAACCAATTCTGGAGCGATAAGTAAGGTAAGAAAAATCCATGTTCAGCTCCAGAGCAACAAAGCTGTCACCAACACGCCAGCTGACAATACTCCAACAACCAAGGAATTAACTGGGGACACTGACCTAGACCAAGGCCTACCCATAAGCCCAGAAGTAGCCTTAGGCAAGAGTGACGGTGACAACCCCCATACCAGTAACACAACAAACGTGGCTATAGGCCTAGATCTAGGTCTGGGGAACACACCAGGAAATATTAGCATCACAATGCCAGATGCCCATAGCCTCCCCCCCGCAACACTAGCAGACACGGCAGAGCCCCCTCAAAATGCAGCAAGACAGGTGAGGTCGGGGACCCCAACGAGCACACACCCCACATGCAACAGATGCAGCCATAATGCTCCTACATACAGAAGAACAGGTGAGGCTAGTGCTGTAAATACAAATTCATGGAGACCTAGGCCCAGAGCTGAATACAGGGGCACCGATATTAGGAGGAAAAGAATGGAAGTATGCAATTTCTACCTAAGAAATGAATGCCGATATGGAGTAGTGGGCATGGGATGCAAACAAGACCACCCAAAAATATGTGCAAAATTCATGAAGCACGGGCGGGATGAAAGAATCGGTTGCAAGCGTGGATGGAAGTGCATCGACTACCACGGTACCACCCATATGTATGCAGAATCTCAATCAACAAAAGGGCATGTACTATGAGAGACTGCAATCTTCCACACATCAAGGGAACCAAAATACTGACGCCCAGAAACAACGTCAACAAACCAAGGGAACACGCTACAGGACACATTCAAAGGGAATTTGCTTACACACCAACACATGAGGAAAAAATAGAGAGCCAATGCAATGCCCTCAGAAGCTGGCCAACCATCCAGCAAACTCACAAGGTCAGACCAGCAGCGGTACACACGGCTATGCCCGACCAAGGTGCTTTTTTTGAGGTAGTAATGGGACGTCTTCTGGAAGTGGAAAAACGGTCTCAAGTGATAATGGAGAGATTCCTAGCCCAAACCGAGGGGCCAGACATGAACCACAGAGGAAGGTGCAACTACCACTAACTAGTTTTTTTGTGGGCAACATCAGAGGACTTTACCCACGAAACAATCAATGTAAAGTCCCTATGTTGGGAGAAATTGCAGAGGAAGACAACTCAATTTTTCTAGCCCTCACAGAAACACACCTGAACGAAAACATTTTGGATGCAGAGATCAATATCCATAATTTCACTCTATTCAGAGCCGACAGAGAGGACAGAAGCCACGGAGGAGTAGCACTCTACCTAAGGGAGGATATGGCTGCAAATACCGAAACTTTAGTTGCATTCTCAAACGGCACAACAGAGCTACTAGCAGTACACATAAGACAAACCGACATGCTCATCATAATTTTGTATCGACCTCCAAACACCACAGGGGAAATTTTCAAGGAGGTCACAGAGAAAATACAATCACTCCTACAAAATCTTCCAACTCCCGCTACAGATGTCATCATCACAGGAGATTTCAACCTGCCCATCATCAATTGGGCAACCATGAAAATAGATGGAGGAACCAGGGATGAAAAACAGCAAGCCAAGGAGCTAATGGCTATCATGGACACTGCATACATGAAGCAATACATCGAGGAACCTACAAGAGGCAACAACACACTGGACTTACTATTTGGCAACAACTTCGACCTGGTACACTCGTACGAAACTGTAAAAACTATAATGTCCAACCACAGCCTCATCAAAGTTAGAACCCCCACACCAGCCGCCACACCACCAAGAAGATGTCAACAGGAATCAAGCCAAATACCCTGCACCTCTCTGAAAGATCTCAACTTCTACAGCAAAGATATAGACTGGGACAGACTGAGAGCAGAACTGGCAGGAACTGATTGGAGGGCACTATTCGAAGATAAAAACGTCGACGAAACTCTCAGTATCCTCCAGAAACAATGCCTGGAGACCTGTAAAAACACCATACCACCCAAATCAAGCAGGAAGCAGATCAAGCAGATTCCCAGAGATAGAAAAATACTAATGAAGAAAAGGACGTACTTGAGAGCCAAGCAAAGGAAGACCAGCTATGCGCACAATATCACCAAACTACAAGAAGAGCTCGATGAAGTTGAACGTAAACTCATCCAGTCACACCAAGAGCAAAGAACACGCGAAGAACTCCAAGCAGTTGCAAACATACGAGTAAATAGCAAATTCTTCTATGCATACGCAAAAAGGAGACTCAGGAACACCACAACAATAGGACCACTTGCAAAACCTACGGGCGAACTTGGGAGTGACCCAACCGAAATGGCCAAGATACTCAAACAGCAGTATGAAAGTGTCTTCAGCCCGCCAAATGAAGACAAGAAAATCGAGAATGCAACGACTTTCTTTGGCAACGCTCCAGAGACACCACATCAACTCTCCTCGGTAACAGTATCAACAGAGGACATAATAGCAGCCATCGACAAGATTGGACCAAACTCTGCGGCAGGACCAGACGGCTTTCATGCCCAACTGCTAAAAAACTGCAAACATCAGCTAGCCCTGCCTCTAAAACTGCTGTGGAGCAAGTCCCTCCAAACTGGATATGTACCACAATCCCTAAAAGAAAGTAATGTCACACCAATACACAAAGGGGGTAGCAAAGGCATAGCCAAAAATTACAGACCAGTGGTGCTGACGTCACATCTTATTAAAATCATAGAAAGAACAATAAGAGCTAAGATGGTCAGCTTCCTGGAAGATAATGAGGCGTTCAACGAGGGGCAACATGGCTTTAGAAAAGGCCGCTCCTGCCTCTCACAACTACTATCACACTACGACAAAATCCTACAGGATATTCAAGACGGAGAAAATGTAGACGTCATATATCTAGATTTCGCCAAAGCTTTTGACAAGGTGGACCATGGGATCCTTCTACATAAACTCAAATCACTGGGAATAGGGGGAGACCTTGGAAGATGGCTCCACAGCTTCATCACCAACAGAAAACAAAGAGTCACGGTTCAAGGAAGCCTATCAGAAGCAGGTGGGGTCATCAGCGGAGTACCACAAGGATCAGTACTGGGACCTCTCCTATTCCTCATCATGATAGGAGACATCGACAGGGACCTGGAACACTCAACAGCCACATCGTTTGCAGACGACACCAGACTCATGAAGAAAATCACCTCACAACATGATGCTCAGCTACCGGTACTACAACAAGACTTGGACAAAATCCTGAAGTGGGCAGAAGAAAACAACATGGCCCTAAACGGAGACAAGTTCGAGCTTCTAAGGTACGGGAACAAGAGAGCACTACAAAAGTGGACAGCAAGAAATTACCGCCAAGGACACAGTGAAGGACTTGGGAGTAAATATGAGCAGTGACGCCACTTTTTCCCAGCATATTACCAAAGCCACAACAACAGCAAAACAAATAGCAGGCTGGATCCTGAGAACCTTCCACACAAGAAATGAGAGGTGTATGCTAACACTGTGGAAGTCACTGGTCCTACCACGACTGGAGTACTGCTCCCAGCTCTGGTCTCCCCAAAAAGTAGGAGAAATAACAGAAATTGAAGCCACCCAGAGGACATTCACCAGTAAAATCCATGGGTTTCAACACTTTAACTACTGGGAGAGACTTAAGGAGCTGCAGCTGTACTCACTTCAAAGACGTAGGGAGAGATACATCATCATCTACGTCTGGAAGATTTTGGAAAAAAAGGTACCAAATCCAAACATCCAAGAGACTCAGCACCAAAGGCGAGGGAGGCTGTGCTATGTGAGGACTACGCCGGGATCAACACAAAAAATCAAATCCCTGATCCATCACAGCTTTACATACAATGGAACCAGACTGTTCAACTGTATACCAGCCCCTCTCAGGAACATGACCGGGGTGTCTCCAGACACCTTCAAGAAACACTTGGACATGTGGCTGGCCAAAATACCGGACCGGCCACCAACACCAGGATACCCCAGCACCAACTCCAACCGACTTCTGGAATGGAGAGTGGAAGAAAGGGAGCTGCCTGGTCGCAGTGGAGCCCCAGCTCAACTGTGTCACTAACGGACGGAATACAACTAAGTGTAACTAAGTGAGTAGGATAGCCTATACCCGGTCAGAGGTAAGAAGAAGAAGAAGAGTCCTGCAGTAGTCTCCTTGAATGCTACCCATCTGAGTACTTGAGGCAGTACAGTAACTTAGCAGATCATGGAGAAGATTGAAATCATATATATGCCTATGACACATTTGTAGCTGTATAAAACAGCTACAACTAAGACTAAAAACTTTATATGTTATATTTTTTAAACTTTTAGATAAGTATATTTTGTAATTAACCTATATAACAATGCAGCATTAAGAAACTGATGTTAAATACAATATATTCAAACTATATGAATCTTGTACTTATTCCAACATCCTGGTAATCTATAGGTCTACAATAACACTGGTGCATTCGGTCTAGGCAGCTGGTGCATTCAGACTAGGCTGGTGGTGCATTCAGGCAATGGTGCATTTAGTCTAGATACCGTGGGCGTACCACTACCAACATACAGCATAACTCATCTATAAAACATTAACCTAACCAAACCTCACCTAACCTAGTATTCATGTAGTACTAGGTTAGGTTAGGTTAATGTTTTATAGATGAGTTATGCTGTATGTTGGTAGTGGTACGCCCACGGTATCTAGACTAAATGCACCATTGCCTGAATGCACCAGCTGCCTAGTCTGAATGCACCAGCTGCCTAGACCGAATGCACCAGCGTTATTGTAGACCTATAGATTACCAGGATGTTGGAATAAGTACAAGATTCATATAGTTTGAATATATTGTATTTAACATCAGTTTCTTAATGCTGCATTGTTATATAGGTTAATTACAAAATATACTTATCTAAAAGTTTAAAAAATATAACATATAAAGTTTTTAGTCTTAGTTGTAGCTGTTTTATACAGCTATAAATGTGTCATAGGCATATATTAGATTTCAATCTTCTCCATGATCTGCTAAGTTACTGCACTGCCTCAAGTACTCAGATGGGTAGCATTCAAGGAGACTACTGCAAGACTCTTCTTCTTCTTCTTACCTCTGACCGGGTATAGGCTATCCTACTGTAGTGTTTACTAGCCTATACCCCTTTGAAAGGACATTAGCCTAACCTAACAACCTTACCTAACCTTCTTCTTCTTTTTGTGGAGTTGCTGTCCCCTCTCAAAGCCAGCTCACCGGTGCACCGGTGAGCTGCACCGGTGACTTCTCCAGAAACAGCTAGAGCTAGATTTAAGAATTAGTTTAGAAATTATATAGTCGTAGAAAGGATAGTTAAAGACAAAGAATTGAAGTATATAGCTTAAGCAGAACTCTCCTCTCCTTATTTTACCCCCTCCTCCACCCCCCAATATCTTATTCTCTCCTTACCTTAATTTAACTTTTCCCCTCTCTACTATTTAATCTCATTTTTCTTCCTCCCCCGCTCTGGTCCCCTTCTCCCCCCTCACCCTATTCTATTCTATTCCGTTTTCTCTTCTGCCACACCTGCTCCAGGAATCTTTTCACTACCTTCATTCTTTTCCCCATTTCCCCATCTACCCCCTCTTCTGTCCCGAGACCTAGCACAAATTTTACACCCTCATCCTCCTCCTCTTTCTGCTCTTCCCATTCCCTCTCCCCTACCACCCATTTCAACTCATTTTCCAACCCCTCTCTCTCCTCTGCATACCCCTGGCACTCTGTCACTATATGTTCTATTGTCTCCTCCACTCTCCTCCCTCCCACCTCACACTGTAGACACTCTTTCACCCCCCCCATTCCACCTCCATGTTCTCCTATTTGTCTCTAATGCTCCTGCCCTAGCCTTAAACAGTAGTTCAGCTCCCCAACTTCCGTCATAGAACTCCTCTTTTCTCGGTCTCCCCTTGCTTCTATATCTTATCAGTGTACTTTTCTTCTCCATATTTCTCTTCCATTCCTGTCTTCCTACTTCCTTCACTCTCGTTCCTATCTCTTTCTCTAGTCTCCTTCCCTGACCTAGTCCTGCATTACTCCCTACATCTCTCCACTCCTCTCCCACCCTTCTTTGTTTCACTCCTATTTTTTTCAGTTTTCTCTTACACTCTTTTGCCCATCTACTCTTCCCCTCCCCCCCCCCCCCATTCATTCACTCTCCTTGGCCACCTATGATCCTCCATCTCCTCCAACCTACTCTTGTACCTCAACTTTGCCTTCGCCACTCTCTCCTCAAACGTACTCCATCCCATCTCCCCTCTCACTGCTTCATTTGCTGTCCACCTTCTTGCTCCTAACCCCATTCTTCCTATTTTATTTTGTCCCGTCTCCAGTCTATTTATTTCTCCCCCTGTACTCCCTCTCACATCCATCCCGTACATTATTCTCGGCACTTCAAAGTCCTTCCACACCTCTCTTACTATTTTATATTTATTTACTCTGGTTTTTGTCACATTCCACAGTTTCCCACTACACTGCTCCACCTTCATGATTTTCTCATTCATTGTCCTTTGTCGCCCTTCCCTCCCTATCCATACCCCTAAATACTTCACTTCCTCCCTTGTTTCTATTCTTTCCCCTCCTATCCTCATTTCTACTGCCTCTGGTCCATTTACTACTATCATACTGCTTTTCTCTACACTGAACTTCATTTCTAAGTCTCTGCCAAACCTTTCCGCCTCCTGTAACATTTCCCCCATATCTTCCTCTGTCTCTGCTGTCAACACAACATCATCAGCAAATGTCAGAATTGCTAGCCTATACTGCCCTATTTTCACTCCTTGACCCTTACTCTTAATTCTCCTTACCAACTCCTCCATGCACATTGCAAAAATTAGTGGTGACAGGTTACATCCCTGCCTTAACCCTTTCCTTCTCCTGATTCCTTTCACTGCAATATTTTTCCACACAATCTCTGTCTCCGCCCCTTCATACATATTCATTATCATGTTCCTTATCTTCCTACTCACTCCTAGTTTCTCCATCACTGCTTCTGCAACTCCCCTACTAATCTTATCATATGCCTTCTCCACATCCAAACACACTATAAACACACATTTCCCTTGCTTTGCCCTATCCTAGTATTATAGGTGGGGGCTGCCGCCCCCACACCCCCGCTTTGACTTAGATTTTTGGTGTATTTGTCTGTGAAGTGGGTATTTTTCAATTTGTTGATAACGAAAATCCTCCATGCGGACTATATGGAGAAAAATATGGCGAATCTATTGGTGCCTATTTTCCCTAATAAATTGTTTCTCATAACGTCGCACTAATGTCCTTGAATATTATCCTCAGATGTTATTATGTCGTGGTTTTCATAAGCAGTCCACAATTGCTTTAGCTTTTGCTGCTTTGACTTGTTTTTCTTATTTTGGATCCTACACAGCTTCTTCTGTTTAATCAACCTAACCTGGAGAGGGAGTAGCTTGGTCTCGTCAAAAAGTGTACTGATAAGCAGATAGATTCATCTTTTTACTGGGGGCATTGTAATTAAGTCGATGGTGCCAACCTTCGACTTCATTGTTTGTTCTCACTAGTCTATTAAATGTTGACCAGGTAGATGGTGGACGTGATAAGAACATAAGAAAATGGGAGTCTGCAGAAAGCTGATTGGCCTAAGCAAGGCAGATCCCTGTCCCAAACAACCCCAATTACAAAGCCCAATTATAGGCTCAACACTCTAATACCCTGAGGATCATCTTACCAAAACGGTTAGAGATTAACGCAGGATTACGGGGGTCTGCAGAGCGCTGATTGGCCCAACCCTGCTGATCCCCCTTCTCGTCCATATGCTTATCCAATTTTATCTTAAAGCTCCCTATCGTTTTTAATCCCACTATAGCACTTGGTAGTCCATTCCACCCATCTACAACTCTGTTACCAAACCAATATTTGCCTATATCTTTTCTGAAACGAAATTTATCTAATTTGAAACCATTGGTACGTGATGTGCTGGTTATCAAAGTCTTCTCGAGGTAGCCTAGTTGAGGAGTTTTTGGAGCTTCTGGGCTGCGGAAGCCTGAGGGCATCTTTCTTTCAGGTGGTTAAACGCATTGTTGATATGGGAGGCTGGAAGGTGGGGCAGTGCCATCAAATCACGTATGTAGTTACGGACAGCACAGGAATCTGATGAATGTATGCAGAGCGTAGGCCATATTCCTTAACTCGATTGTATACAGCCTGTGCCCAGTGGAACCAGCACCCAAACACTGGGACTGGGACTACTCCATAAGTTGTGATGACTGCAGAAAATGGCTACACTATGAATGTTGTGCTCTACCAACCTTTCAAATATTTTGTTATGCTGCCTCAAAAAGAAAATTCACTTGCCACCCATGCACCCTATTGAGGTTTGGGGACGAGGACACTGAGGAGTGGCTAAGCAATGCAGAGGAAGCTAAACACAGGCAAAGAACTGTAATTAGGGCAGAACTGAAAAAGAAAGGTGCAATCACCAAAGACACACTTCTGACAGTTAAGGCCAGGCAAATTGGCTCAAGTCAAGCTCTGCCTGAAGACAAATCTGAGGATATCTTGACACAAACCGAGGCAGCTCAGACCCTAACTACACCAGAACTACCAAACAACTCTGATGACCCCAATAGGAAGCAAGAGGACAAGACTGTTGACCTAGGATTAGGGAATACACCAACAAACCTCAATCTATCGGTCGAATTGGCTCTCAGTAGGCCTAGGCCTAATTCCCAGACCCAAGGCCATGAATGCAGCCTTGCTAGAACTAGGCCTAGCCCAAGACAGAAATCCTCAGATTCCTCAGCATACCATCATTCCCATGTCACCAGAATCTCACCACAGGACAGGAGAAATGGCAGGTTGACTCAGCTTGCCCAAGAAACCCCCATATGTAGGTACCACAGACGGGGAACATGTCGGCACGGCAAATTTGGGACAAAATGTGAGTACCGTCATCCTAAGGTCTGTCGTAAACTCCTAAATCATGGGCCAAATAGAGACCAAGGATGCCAACTAGGGAAAAAATGCTCATTTCTCCACCCTAAGATGTGCGAGGACTCCATCTCCAAGCAGGAATGTTTGAATAGTAACTGTAAATTACCTCACATCAAAGGGACAAAGAGACGCCAAGCCAAGCAAGATGTAAATCCAGTACCGGTACCTGCCACCGCTCAAGTGCCCCACATGGCCTCGAAGAAAGTCGACGCTGTCCAGGATACAAATTCAGCCCCTGCTTTTTTAGAATTAATGGTGGGGGTGAAAAGGACCCTCGACACGCTAACGAAAGCCATGGAGTCACAAGCGTCCATAATCAGCACACACCTAATGGGCAATCAACACAACAATGTCCCAACACATACCCAAATGTTTCCATGGCTAAATGCCATGAAATCATGCTAGAAAATGCAATGATGGGCAATATTCAAGGTCTATTCCCTAAGACAAATAAAAGCAAAATCCCCTTCATTGCTGAGCTTGCCGAAGAAAATGACCTAATGTTCATTGCCCTGACAGAGACTCATCTCAAAAGTGAGGTGAGTGATGCAGAAATAATAGTGGCAAATTACACCTCCTACAGAGCAGATCGTGAAAATAGAAGCCATGGTGGAGTCATCACATATGTAAGAAATGACCTAGCCTCAGATACAAAACCAATACTAGTCTACTCTGATACTCAAGTAGAAATGCTGGCTCTCCACATTAAGTCACTCAATGTAATTATTCTCAATTGCTATCGCCCCCCATCATGCACCCTTGAAAGTTACAATAATTCACACAGCAGAATCGACAAGCTAATCGACGATATGCCAACCCCAACACCAGACATCATCATCTGCGGAGACTTCAACTTTCCTATCATCCATTGGCCAGAAGGAAAGGTCTCAGGAGGTACCAGAGAGGAGCAAGCACAAGCCAGGCTTCTCCTTAAACTCTCTGACAAGCTTTTCCTCACACAACTGATAACCAAGCCTACCAGAGTCAATAACACACTCGACCTCCTCTTCACTAACAACCAGGATATAGTTGCCGACTACTCAGTGGAGAAGACAATATTCTCTGACCACAGCCTTGTAACTATACACACTATATACAGGAAGGCTGGGGCTCAAGCTGAAACTGTAACTCCGCCAACAAAACCAACAAACCCATTCTCAAATTTGAACTTCTTCAGTGAAGCAATTGACTGGGTAAATCTCCAAACTTCCCTCTCCCAGACAAATTGGGACCTGATCCTCCATGACAAGGATCCAAATGCCATGCTTGACACCATCCTCAGCACCCTACTGAAGGAGTGTCAGCATCACATTCCCCAAAGGAGGAAACCTTCCAACGCTCGGCACCTCAAAATCCCGAGGGACCGAAAAATCCTAATGCAGAAAAGATCATCACTCAACAAACAGCTCAATAACACCCAAAACAAAACGAGGAAGCTTGCACTATCTACCAAGATTGCAAGCATAGAAACTCAAATTAAAGCATCCCATGAGCGTCAAAAGCAAAGAGAGGAAGATCGTGCAGTACTGAACATCAAGCGGAAACCCAAATTCTTTTACAGTTACTGCAGGCGCTTCTCAAAAATTAAGACGCAAGTGGGGCCATTAAGAACAGAGGATGGTGAAGCTGTAAACGACCCCAAAGATGTATGTCGGATCCTGCGAACACAGTACGAGAATGTCTTCAGCACACCACGACCAGCAACTGCAATCCAGGACCCCAAAGCTTTCTTCACGGAAGACACTCCACAACCGACTCGACTAAGTGATATTGAACTGACTGAGGCAGACTTACGAAAAGCCATCAAAGAACTGAGAACGAATGCAGCTGCTGGTCCTGACGGAGTACCAGCCATACTACTGATTAAATGCTGTGACGCCCTGATTCCTCCTATCTGCAAGCTTTGGAGACACTCAATGGACACAGGCACAATTCCATCCTCACTAAAACAGGCCATCATTACTCCAGTCTACAAGGGTGGTGAAAAGAGCCTGGCGAAGAACTATCGACCGGTAGCTCTAACATCCCACCTCATCAAGATATTTGAAAAAGTCCTGAGGAACAAGCTTGTCAACTTCCTGGAGAAAAATGGCCTTATGAACTCCAGCCAGCATGGCTTCCGGAAAGGCAGATCATGCCTTTCGAAGCTCCTGGCACATCATGACTGGCTACTCCACAGGCTTGCAGAGGGAGAAAATGTGGAGGTCGTGTTTCTAGACTTTGCTAAAGCATTCGACAAGGTGGATCACGGCATCCTCCTTCAAAAGATTAAGAAACTCGGCATCCAAGGCAAAATAGGTGTGTGGCTGCACAGTTTCCTCTCCGCAAGAACGCAGACTGTTGCTGTTAAGGGCCACACATCTGAAAAGTCCCACGTCATTAGTGGAGTACCCCAGGGATCAGTATTAGGACCTCTGCTCTTCCTTATACTGATAGGGGACATTGATGATGGAGTTGGTCAATCAGTTATCTCTTCCTTTGCTGACGATACGAACATAAGTCGTGTCGTAAGAAATGAAGAGGATATTCATAATCTCCAGGATGACCTCGACAAAATCTACAAATGGGCAGACGAAAACAACATGACCTTCAACGAAGAAAAGTTTGAAGCGTTACGATGTGGCCCGAAACAAACCCTCAAGGACACCACCAAACTACTCACTGCAGGCGGCCACGACATCACCCCCAAGCCACATGTGAGATGCCTAGGTGTGCAATTGTCCGACGATGCCACATTTCAACACCACATTTCTGCAGCTGTCAAGAAAGCCAAGGGAATGGCCGGATGGATTCTACGGACGTTCAACTCCAGGGAACAAGAAACAATGCTAACTCTCTGGAGGTCTATGGTACAACCCTTCCTTGACTACTGTAGTCAACTATGGTCGCCACACAAAAAGGGGTACATACGAGATCTTGAGTCCGTCCAGAGGTCCTTCACTAGAAACATTCGGGGGATGAAGGACCTTAGCTACTGGGACCGGCTCAAGAAGCTAGGGCTGTACTCTCAGCAGAGAAGGCGAGACAGGTACTGCGCAATTTATGTGTGGAAAATCCTGGAGAAGCTGGTTCCAGATCCAACTGGTAATGAACTCCAGGAAAAACAAAATGGTCGGACTGGAAGGAAGTGTGAGAGGAGATCCCTCCCAACACGGGCACCAGAACGAGTGAGATCCCTCCTCGCATCCAGCCTAGGCCACAATGGACCAAAAAATTTCAACTCGCTGCCCAAGGAAGTGCGAGACATAGTAGGTTGCCCGGTAGACAGGTTCAAAGGGTTATTAGACAGGTTTCTAAAGACCCTCCCAGATGAACCACCAGTGTCTGGATACACTGCTAACTGCCGGGCGGCCTCAAACTCTATACCGGACCAGACGGACCTCCTTCGAAGGGACGCACGCGACGGACTCAGCGGTGGCGGACCACGACTGTGAGGACGGGACCTCTAGACGACTTCAAGTAAGTAAGACATCAGGTAGAGACTTATGAAGAGCACTCCACAGAGCACGTTCAAAATCAACAACAATCTCTTCAACCATGATGTCAGGTGGGAGGAGTTCGATGATGGCATCCAGGACAGCTTTGTAATCTCTGGTCTTTCGTCTTGACATAACTACAAATAACAGTGGGACTTGTTTGGCGGTCACCAGCCTTGATGTAGCTGTGAATGCTGACAAGCTGTACAAATGGCTCCCTGGCAACTTTAAATGTTCCATCAATAAACCAGATCTTGGACTTGCACAGGAAGGAAAGCTGGAGAGGAGATGCAAACACTAAGTGACGTTGGCCTTCGTGGTAAATATCTCGTTGAAGAAAATCACTTGGAATATGAGGTGTAGCAATCTCAAATTCCAAATCAGTTGGATGTTTTGGTCGCAGTTGTTGTCGGGCACGGTTGGCAGTTCTCTGAAGGTTGGATACTTTTGGCAGTTGATCTTCATCAGTTGCAAGTGCCAAGAGTGTATCAGAAACTATCTTCCCAGAGGATTTGTAGATATCTTCCTTGGCTGCTGCTTTAACCTGTGATATGGCAAGTGCTTGAAGTCGTGAACCTGGGTTGCCTCCGTGGTTGTGTTCCTTGGGGCCTCTGGTGAAGAGGTTATCTTGCTGACTGACACTGGCAAAGCACCTTTTCTTCTTAGTGCGGACGCTGCATATCCATGATCCCGATAAAGAAGTAATCCGCTTTTTGACATACTGGAATCCAAGGCTATCTGTGAGAAGATCCCCACCCTTTCTTGAACCTCCTTCTACTACATAGTAGTTGGGGCATCTACCATGATGTCGGTGGGGATTGGTTATAATAATAATAATAATAATAATAATAGTTCTTAAAGCTAGCGCATGCTAAGCTAGCTAAGGATAGCTCAATAAGGCCGATTAGGCGTATTTCCATTGGGGTCCTGTACTACTATCCCATCCCTTTGCTCATGAGGGATGGTAACGACTCAGTGCTTGTGAAAAATCTTTAATGCGCCGAGCGTGGGCACGAACCCGGGCCTTCTGGGTGGAAGTCCGAGACGCTAGTCACTACACCAAGCGAGCCGTAGTAGTGAGTGATGTCTCCTCAACTTGATTGACCTCCTCCACAGGCAAGCTGATATTGAAGAAAGGTGATGTGCTTGGTGGTGTTACGTCCTCTGCAGAATCATCTGTGATTGGCATTTCAGTGTTGTCAGTTCCCATTTCCTGTTGGATGTTGACAGAACAACTATGACAAACCCACACAGGCAACTCAACCTCTTCCTGTAGAATTCTCTTGTGATGCCAGTCTTGCCAGAGTTACAAATTCTGTGCTGCCAAGCACTGCAGTTATCACACTGCATGGCTTCCTGGCAGGATATCACTTCTGCTGCACAGACAACACATGGGTAGGGAGTGCAATTATTCCTTGGTCTTTTATTAGTCATGGTAAATGACTAACAGACCTGTGTTCTCTACATGCCCAGAATGGTGACTGAGGGAACAAACTCTGTTTAACTAAAGCCAGCAGTTCTTCCTAAATTAGCTCCTAAACTACCTTTTGTGTTCATTGAACTGTATATGTTTCATAGTGTTGCTCTGAAGCCTGTGTGAGTAACCCTTTTGTTTCATTGAATTATCTGCTTCTCTGTGTTCATTGAACTGTAGGTGTAATAAAGTAGGCCTATACTGTATATGTTTCATGGTGTTGCTCTGAAGCCTGTGTGAGTAACCCTTTTGTTTCATTGAATTATCTGCTTCTCTGTGTTCATTGAACTGTAGGTGTAATAAAGTAGGCCTATACTGTATATGTTTCATGGTGTTGCTCTGAAGCCTGTGTGAGTAACCCTTTTGTTTCATTGAATTATCTGCTTCTCTGTGTTCATTGAACTGTAGGTGTAATAAAGTAGGCCTATACTGTATATGTTTCATGGTGTTGCTCTGAAAGCCTGTGTGAGTAACCCTTTTGTTTCATTGAATTATCTGCTTCTCTGTTCATTGAACTGTAGGTGTAATAAAGTAGGCCTATACTGTATATGTTTCATGGTGTTGCTCTGAAGCCTGTGTGAGTAACCCTTTTGTTTCATTGAATTATCTGCTTCTCTGTGTTCATTGAACTGTAGGCGTAATAAAGTAGGCCTATATGTTTCATGGTGTTGCTCTGAAGCCTGTGTGTGAAACCCTTTTGTTTCATTGAATTAGCTGCTTCTTTTTGTTCATTATACTGTATTTGTTTCATGTTGTTGCTATGAAGCACTGACTTCTTAAGTCACAAGTTTCTAGCTGACTTTTATTCAACTTGCATGAAATTATCTAAACAATAAGATGCATTCAGGCAATGGTGCATTCAGTCTATAAACCACGCCCACTACTCCTAATCTTACCTTATTTTTGTATCTCGTCTCGTAAGTTTAACCCCTTCATAATTGAAATGTATATGTGATAATTTGTGTCTGGAGAGACACTGTTACGCAATAGTCTCTCTCGCTCTTTCCCACGCTTGGTAACAGTGATGACAACGCCCTGCTACCAACTCGCTAATGTTAGCACGAAAATAGACCACAGAATAAGGGAATAACAGGTAAAATAGGTGATAACTGAAGGAGGGGAGGGAAGGAGGGGATGTGGAGGAGTGATATTTGGCATGGCCCAGGGTCAAAAAAAAAAAAAAAAAAAATGGGGTGTTTTAAATGGATTTTTTTAGGCCCAGGATCTTAAGAGTCTTCCCGCAGTCGCCCGGGGAAACTCTTAAGAGTCTTCCCGCACTTGCCGGGTTAATTGAACCACTAACTATTTGAAGCTTTATATTTTCTGGCTCAAATTAGACGTTATAAAGAACCTAAAGATATGTGGAAATTAAAATAATAAAAACTACCGGTAAATCTACAGTTATACTACCCCTCCCCCACTACCCCCCACCACCTGCCCCCCACCACCTGCCCCCTTCAAAACACGCCTTTTAGCGTGTTTTTGGATGGTTCAGCAGACGCGGAAACTGGAAAAAAACTTATTTTGATAACAAATTATCACCAACCAGATAAGAGTTTTTCAGGTATTTTTTTTTTTTTTTTCTTTGATATACTGTAGTGTTGTTTAATACCGAGGACCGTCGCATTTTAGTATTTTTAACATTAGCCTAACCTAACAACCTAACCTAACCGAAAGGAACCTGTTTCCGCGATGGTCTAAACTCCCCCTCACGTTCCCTGTTTATGGGTGCGCGACGGTCTAAACCCTGCTCACGTTCCCTGTTTATGGGTTTGCGAAGGTTTGTAATACTTCAATGTATCTATTTCAAGTCAAATATACATTTCCGCGCATCATCAAACCATACTAAGTCTACTACTAATAATATTAACCCATTAGTACCAACAGAATAGCGACAAAATAGGGGTAGTATAACTGTAGATTTATCAAACTACCAATTATCTCACAAATGATCACACATACATCTCGATTCTCGAGGGGTTAAACTTACGAGACGAGAAAAAAATGTGGTAAGATTAGGAGTAGTGGGCGTACCACTACCGACATACAGCATAAATCATCTATAAAACATTAACCTAACCTAACCTAACCTAGTACTACATGAATACTAGGTTAGGTTAGGTTAGGTTGTTGTTGTTGTTGTTCCCCAAGCTGCCTGGCCGAACAGCCCCAAGGCCCCGAGCAAGGCCAAGGCCATAACCGAGCGCCCCCACAGAACCCTGTGTTAGGTTGTTGTTGTTGTTGTTCCCCAAGCTGCCTGGCCGAACAGCCCCAAGGCCAAGGCCATAACCGAGCGCCCCCACAGAACCCTCTCTGCCAACCACAATAAAGCCTGGGTGACCGAAGCCACTCCATGGCGGGGAGCTGAGGAGGGTGCAGAAACGCCCGGGAAACCAAAGACCCACCCAGGGCCCTGTGCCCCTCAGCAATTATGAAGAGAAAGTTGAGGGGCAAAGGAAAAATGTGACGCTTTGGCTTCCAATCTTGGTAGATTGGGAGGTCAATCCACGGAAGAGATGCCGTCACTTGAGATCTAGAAAATGTATAAGTAAAAGGAACAGTCAGAGTAAGCTATGGGTATGGCAGAGATCGCTCAGTTCTCACTCTCACCCATCACCACAGGTTAGGTTAGGTTGTTTGGTTAGGTTAATGTTTTATAGATGAGTTATGCTGTATGTTGGTAGTGGTACGCCCACTACTCCTATTCTTACCAGAAATGTTCCTGTCAGTCCAATAATGGTCTTTCTATATAGGCTAATGCATTAATGAGCGATTGAGTTAGTTTCTGGTGAACTGGCGGTGAAAGCAGATTGTTGTAGATAATGAAGCATTCATTGCATTCATTTTAATTTTCTATTGACCTCGTCCTGGAATCTTTTACGACTCTGACATCTCAAAACACTTCGCGTCCGAGGAAATAGTAGCCCTTATACATCAACAAGAACAAGATCTCGAACACTTTTGATAGATTGATAGATAAAAGGTTCTATATGGTGGGCCGAGTTGGTATTACTGAATGGGCCGAGTTGACAATCACATGGGCCGAGCTGGCCGTTAACCTGATAAGCCAATGGGCTTTTGGCAGAAAATGCCAAAAATTATCAGTGATATCCAAGACATCTTTACATACAGTATTCTCATCGTCCAGCATATTTCTGCTTCATATTCATCAGCCAACTTAAAATAACCCTATATAATATTTAATTATCGCTAGCCTAGAACAATACACGGTAAAAATTGAAGATACCCCGGACAGCCTTTTTACTAGGCTAGTTAATTCTAGTTTTTTGTTTATTTTTCTTTGATATACAGTGTTGTTTAATACCGAGGACCGTCGTATTTTAGTATTTTCAACATTAGCCTAACCTAACCGAAGGTCTAAACCCAGCTCACGTTCCCTGTTTATGGGTGCACGACGGTCTAAACCCAGCTCACGTTCTCTGTTTATGGGTGATGATAACATAAGAAAATGGGAGTCTGCAAAAAGCCGATCGGCCCATACAAGGCAGATCCCTGTCACACCCAACCCCAATTACTAGGCCCAACTCACTAATACCTTGAGTACTGACCCCACCAAAACAGTCAGAGATTAACACAAGATTACGGGGGTCTGCTGAGCGCCGATTGGCCCACACCTGGTAGATCCCCCTCACACCCAACCCATCTCGTCCATATGCCTATCTAATTTTATCTTAAAGCTCCCTATCGTTCTTGATCCCACTATATCACTCGGTAGCCTATTCCACCCATCTACAACTCTGTTACCAAACCAATATTTGCCTATATCTTTTCTGAAACTAAATTTATCTAATTTGAAACCATTTGTTAGAGTTCTTTCGCTATCACTGAGTTTCAGTACATTTGTCATGTCTCCTTTATTTGTCCCACTAACCCACTTGAACACTTCTATCATATCCCCTCTAACTCTGCGTCTTTCTAACGAATGTAAGCCTAATTTTGTCAACCTTTCTTCATATGGTAGATTTCTAATATTATGAATAATTTTTGTCATTCTTCGCTGTACTCTCTCCAACGAATCTATGTCCATTCTGTAATAAGGACACCAAAATTGGACAGCATAATCCATATGAGGTCTCACTAATGACAAGTAAAGTTTCAAGATAACATCGGCAGTTCTGTTACTCACACTCCTTGAGATGAACCCTAGAATCCTGTTTGCCTTGTTATGTACGCTTATACACTGTTTTCTAGGTTTCAAATCGTTGCTAACAAACACACCCAAATCTTTCTCGCAGTCTGAGTTTTCTAATTCAGCATTAGCTTGTTTATATTTTGCATTAGTATTCGTCTTCCCTATCTTTAATACCTTGCATTTGTCAATGTTAAAATTCATCTGCCATTTTACTGACCATTCGTGTAAGGTATCTAGATCCCTTTGGAGGCACTCTATGTCGCTATCTGAATCTATTGGTCTCCCTATTTTGGTATCGTCTACGAATTTACTTATCCTACTAGTTATACCTAAATCAAGGTCATTTATGTATATAATAAATAACAGAGGACCCAATACAGATCCCTGGGGGACACTACTCTTGACTGATCCCCACTCTGACTTAGTACCATTTGTGCTGACTCTCTGCTTCCTACCAATTAGCCATGACCTAATCCATCCCAACAACGACCCACCTATTCCATGCGCCTCAACTTTTCTCAACAATCTCTCATGAGGGACTCTGTCGAAAGCTTTACTGAAATCTAAATATATTATATCATATGACTTGTCATTATCTAATGCTTCATACACCTCTGAGAAAAAACTAAGCAAATTTGTAAGGCAAGAACGTCCCTGAGTGAATCCATGCTGAGAAGAATTTATTAAATTAAATGTTTCGAAGTGGTTTCTAATTTTACTAGCAATAATTGACTAGTAGCTTTCCTATGATGGATGTGAGACTAATGGGACGGTAATTGGATGCTATTGATTTATCACTTTTTTGAAGATCGGAACTACATTTGTAATCTTCCAAGCTTCTGGAACTAAACCGGTTTCTAATGACTTGTTAACACCTTACGAGCGGCCTATGCGGTTTATTTATATGTACCGCCCAGCGAGGGTGTTTTTAGCCAAAATAGGGCTGTTTACGTGATCATTTTCATGCCTAAATAAGACCCAGAACGTAAAACAAGTATCTATCCCTGAAAGGGCATAAACAGAGCTTTCGAATGACACCATAACGATCCTTTTATGATGGCTAGTTTTCTTGCAATAACCGTGCAACGCGAGTGCAAAAAGCATGTAATTAGGCACTTTCCCCATACAATTCCGTATATAGCGAGTGAGAGAGGGAGGGAGGAGGTGGGATTCGTGTCAGTAGGTTCGCCGCGGTGGTCTGGAGCAGTCATACGCTCGCTACTCTCCTGCCACCACTTGTCTCTCTCTCTCTCAGCAACATTACGTGCTGAAATTGCCACACACGACCTATGTCGAGCGCCGCCACATAGTCCAGCTTTATTTAACTCGACTTATGTTGCTCGCCGCTAATTAAGGGTTAAATAGAAATGTTAATGGGTAACTTAACTCATCTCTGCATTCTTTTAATACTCTAGCATATACCTCATCCGGACCAGGCAATTTCTGAGGTTTCAGTCTGTCAATTTCCTTAAGCACATCATTTCTACTTATAGTAACCGCACTTAAGCTATTTTCTATACTATCGCTATATACCTTGCGGACTTCTGGAAACTGTGCCAAATTTTCATTTGTGAAAACGGAAAGAAATTGATTATTTAATGTACTGCACATTTCTAAATCATTTTCTGTAATTTCTCCTATCGAAGTTTTAAGGGGACCAATTACATCTCTAACCTTGGATTTATATACCTGTAGTTGGTAAACAGCTTTAGGATTATTTTTTGAGTCATTTGCAACCTTGATTTCATAATTTCTTTTCTCTTTCCTAATATCCTTTTTGACCTGTCTTGATAAATTGTGATAGTAAGCAAGTACAGTAGGTGAATTTCGCCTTTCTTAATTTTTCTATATATTCCTATCTTTTTTCCGAGAAGGTCTAATAGTCTATTATTCATCCATTTGGGTTGGTTCTGTGCTGATGTAAATTTTCTTTTGGGGATATATTTATTTTGCGCATTGAATACTGACTTGATAAAATTATCGTATGTATCTTAACAAATTTGATGTCTCTTCCTGACTTAACCCTCCAGCCCCGGCTATGTATTATATATATATTCCTCGAAACCCGGGTGTTTTGGCCGAAAAACGTCTAGGCTAGGCTACCGTATATTCGTTAATCAGACTGCTTCCTGCATCCCCAAGCGTAGCTGTGTTATTTACCTGTAGAATGGCATTAAGTAGAGCTCTCTAAGTCAACTGGTTATGAGTTGTGATGATGATTTCATTGGAGATAACTTTATGGCCAAAACAGCCACTTTACACTACTTTTCGATACTTAACAACAACATACAGGCACACACGAACAAGCGACGCTCTCCTTCTTGTGGCCGGAGATGCGGGGCGTCGGTCCAGCCGGCTGTTGTTTACATGCGTCGGACCGACGCCTCGCACACCAAGCTCACAGGCTTTGACCTCATGGGTGTTTAACCCCTTCAGACTCATATGACGCAGAGGTTGCCAGATTAGCAATAAGAAATAGAGTTCTCTCACTCTTATAATTACTTCTCCAAAATTAGTTTTCTGCCCACAGCTAACTAAAAGACAACTGCAGAGGTTGAAGTAACTAAACTAAAGGTTTCTAAATACCCCTGATGGTAACAAAGGTTTTAAAGTATCCCTAATAGGCTCAAAATCGCGTCATATGTCGGAGAGGGTTAAGAGCCCTTCCGGGCAGCTCGTGTATGCTTTTTTATGGGCGTTCAAGAGCCCTTCCGGGAACAGAGGGTTTAAGCTAGGGGTAAGGGATAAGTGGTATGGGGTACACACATTTGGACACCTGGATAGACTTAATTTTTTGACCATAGGGTCCGTTAATAGGGCTCTTCTTAACCCACCATAATTGGCTTTTCTAAAGTCGGGTATTAATGTCGTATTCTCTCTGGGATTACCTCTCCATTGTATATTAAAATACACAGAATTGTGATCACTATTTCCTAGGTGGTCCCCGATTTCTACATTATTTATTATATGTTCATTGTTACTGAAAACTAAATCGATAATATTATTACCTATGTAATAATATCGTATATATCGGCGTATCTATGAATTGAAAACTATATTGTACTACCTCAATAAATTCCTTTGAGTCAGAGTCGCCTATTTGATGCTGCCAATAAGTAAAAGTAACAGTCAGAGTAAGCTATGGGTATGGCAGAGATCGCTCAGTTCTCACTGATAGACCAGCCCATCACCAACGTAGGTTGGCACCTCTGCCTGCAAGTATATCCATGTGTCAGACACGATCGTCTCTGACACATGGATATAGTTGCAGGCAGAGGTGCCAATCCTACCGAGTTGTACACACCAGATGATCAGCGTAGGGGTGCAGATACTTCTTTGACCGAGTGTACAAATGGCCAAATATACTGTTTTCAATTAATTTAAAACCATTTCTAGGCTGCCTTACCTCCAAATTATCATCTACTTCAGGGAGGTTAAATTATTTCGGTATAGCACCCAGAGAGGCTTAAATAAGTTAAATCTAGTAAAAAATATGGATAGCAAGAACTATGGTTAACTGAAATGTTTGGATATTTGAGTTTTGGATAAAAGGGAGTTTACTGTACTACAGTCTGATCTCAAAATAAAGAGCCTGACAACAGAGGCAGCACTTGACAGGGTTGCCTGGAAAGCCGCCATTTAGGATGTGAGACTGTAACCACACTCTCTGTGGACAAACGGTCTTTAAACTTGTATGTATTATAATAATAATATTTATTCAGTTAGCATTTTACAATGTTGGTACCACATAATATGTTAGAAATATGACATGTACCAGCTTTGCATAATTCCAACTAAGGATAGTCCAATAAGGCCGTTAGGCGTATTTCCATTGGGGTCCTTGTGGGATTAAGTAATCATTTCAGTTTGTTTTGCCTATCTCTTATGTCGTATTTAGTAGTAGACATAAGCTTGGTGCTCCCTTCTCGCAGCTGTCCGGTTCAGGTGCTCCTTCAAGCTACGTCTGAAGGAATACAGTGTTCTCTTTTCACGGACTGACTGGGGTAGGTTGTTTCAGTCTTTGATGGCAGTGAAGAAGAATGTTAGCTTACCCTGTCTTTGGATTCTCGGGACCGTAAAATTATACATCCTATTCCTTGTATTGTGTCCAATCCTCTCATTTGCTTTAACAAAATTACTCTTTAAGTACTCTGGAGCCCTATCATAAAATATCTTGAAGGCATTTATGAGTCTGACTTGTTTGGCCCTGTCAGAGACATTGAGCATACCAAGTGACTGAAGTTGTTCCTGGCCAATATGCGATCTGGGTCATAGGTTCAGCATGAACCTAACCATTTTATTTTGAGTGACCTGAAGTTTGTGCTTTTCTGATTTAGATGATGCAGTCTACCTATCTACCGGTATCTATATACTCAGGCACATACCCCACAGCTGGGGGTGGCCAACTCAAGACAGAGATGTATGTTGTACACTAATCAAATTATTACCTTTAAGCTATTAGTAAATCTCTGTGGGCATTTTGTACCATCCAAACACAAAGACAATTCCTTCCCACCTTCTATTGGTATCTTACTAAAGCCGGTAACACAAGCCTATCAAAAGTCAAAGTTCTTCCCATCTTTGCTCTCAGTAAAATAATATCCAAGGCTATTTAAGACATGAACTGGTCTCCTTCAGATCTTCACAACCATACAATTTTCCAGATGTTGAAGCATTCAATACTGTACCCTTGGTTTGCACTTAGCTCAAGCTTCAATCATTTCACCATCCTCATATCTGTCATGTATTTGTGGCCTTGGCTGGTAACGATGCATCAAATCTGGAGATTTGGCACAGAACTGCAAGATAGGATATCTAGCAAAGAGCTGAAGAGAATGTTAAGTATCAAGAGTACCAGTGATGAGATGTGTACTAGTAGGTTTGGATGGTTTGGACATAATTATGTAGAGGATCGATAAATTAAGTTGGGTAAAGAGATGCAAGTCCATGAACGTGGAGGAAGCTGCACCTAGGGGCAGACCAAGAAAGGCGTGGGATCAGACCTTGCGGTCTGATCTTGAACTAAAGAACCTGACAAGTGAGGCAGCTCTGAACATGGCTGCTTGGAACGCCACCATTAGGACATGAGACCGGAACCGCACTTGGTGTGCAGCACTTGAAAATTTATGTACCGGTATGTATGTACAATGTACAGTACATGTATGTATTTCTATCTATTTATTTATTGCCTGACGCCGTGATCACCGAAGGGGTGGCCACGAACGAAACGCCCTCCTGCACCTCTGTCCCCAGTCAGTCGATGCCCCTCCTCCCAACCAGCACCGCCTTCATCCATATACTTCTTCACTCCATCCTTCCATCTATCTTTCGGTTTACCTCTCCCTCTCTGTCCTTCCACCTCGCTCTCCTACACTCTCTTAGTCATTCTCTCGCTTCCCATACGTTCCATATAGCCGAACCATCTCAAGGTGTTCCTTTTCACATTTTCCAGCACATCTACCTCCACACCACACCTCTCTTACTTCCTCATTTATCTGTCTATCCCTCCATGTCACTTCGCACACACTTCTCAAGTACAGTACTGTAACTTATTTCCACCCCTCTCACTCTTGGTCTGAGTTTCTCCACCAATGTCCATGCTTCGCTTCCGTAAGTCAGTGTCGGGATTACCACACTGTCATGTACAGACTTCTTCACTTCCATACTGACCACCCTATTTCTTGTTACTACTTTCAGCATTCCTACAACCCTCTTCCCCTGTTGCACCCTCTCCTGCACTTCTTCATCCATAGTCCCATTTTTACTCAGCAGACTGGCCAGATACTTAAATGAGCTGATAATCTCCATAGCCTGATCGTTCAACTTCACCTCACACTCTGTGGCTTCACCCCTTTCGAAGACCATAATCTTACTCTTCCCCACATTTACCTTCAGATTCCGTTTTTCGCACACTGTTCCAAACATATTTACCAGACCCTGCAACTCCCATTCATTATCGCTCATCAGAACTGTATCATCAGCAAACAGCATTACAGGTAGCTTCTGCTCGTTTCCCTCCCATTTCAGCGATACACCAACATCCACTGCTCTTCCTTGTATTTCTTTCATGACTCCATCCATATACTGTATACAGTAAATAATGTACAGTACTGTATATATGTAAATCTATAATATTAGTTGAACAAAGATTCACCCTAATACCTTTCCATAAATATAAACTTTTCAACTTATATTAACTGAATTGCTTCCTTGATTAATTGATTTACTGAAGTTGATTGACTTATTAATTATGTGCTGACAATATTCACATACTGTATCTATTTTCTCCGCAGAAGTTGAGTTGCGAGATACCAGCACCATTCTCCGTCACTGTCCAGTGATGGCAACCAAACCACGGCCGCAGTTTAACCACCAGCCAAGTTCAAAGATTGGCTGACCATAACGACCAACAATCCCCAGACCTCTCAAACGGCCCCCTCATTAACCTGGCAACTGCTGGAAGACTCTTAAGAGTTTCCCCGGGCGACTGCGGGAAGGCTCTTAAGAGTCTGGGAAAAAAAAAAATCCATTTAAACCCCCCCCCCCCCAAAAAAAAATATATTTTTTGCCCCTGGGCCATGCCAAATATCACTCCTCCACCTCCCCTCCTTCCCCACTTTCCTCACCTTCAGTTATCACCTGTTATTCCCTTATTCTGTGGTCTATTTTTGTGCTAACATTAGCGAGTTGGTAGCAGGGCGTTGTCATCACTGTTACCAAGCGTGCGAAAGAGAGAGAGAGAGAGACAGTGTAACAGTGTCTCTCCAGACAAGGGGGAGGGAGGTTGCCTCAGCCATACATTATGTAACTCCCGGCCTGTATCGCCGATTTTGACCACCCAAACGCTGTTTCCACTTGTTTTATTGTTGTAACAGGTTAATACCTTTATAATCAACCTATAATAGGTGCGTATGGATAAGTATTAATGCTATTTATGGTAAAATAACAATGTTAGTGATGGGAACAGCTCAAATACGTGTGCACAGGAGTGTGGTGTCTCATACCCCCCATGCGCACGTCTTAGGTTAAGGGGTGGATGAGGGAGATGCAGCAGGATTTTGAGAGGGAGGGAAAGAGATAAACAAAGGGAGTTACTAAGAGAAGGGACGGAAGGAAGAGAGATGACCAAGAGACGAGATAGAAGAAGAAATCATATTCGAGAAGAGGCTACAAGTCGGCGATGATAAGCAATAGTCAACACCTAAAACTCCACTACAAGGTAATATATTTTTTCTTTTTCTATGTGAGTGAGAGAGACAAAATATATGTATTAGTAGTAGTAGTGATAGTAATAATACAGTAACGTGCACTCCCTTTATCCGCGCTCCAAGCATTCGCGAAGCTTGTTCTCCGCGGACACCCCTAAATATCCCATTATTTGTTATCCGCACAAAAATAAACGCAACATACCACCTATTCACGGATTTGAATTGGGCGGGCAGATGCGCATCCCGATTCTTGTTTTGGTCGGCCGTCTTTTTTTTTTTTTTTTTTTTTTTTTTTTTTTTTTTTTTTTTAAGGAGACAATGAACGGAGGAAGGAAAAACACAGATAAAACAAAAAGGTCCATGTGCCTAAAGGCATCCTCCATTCATAAAATGTTTGTAACAACTGGATTTAACCCTTAAAAAGCGGCTCACCACTTAAGTCGAGTTAAATAAAGCTGGACTATGTGGCGGCGCTCGACATAGGTCGAGTGGCAATTTCAGCACGTAATGTGGCTGAGAGAGAGAGACAAGTGGTGGCAGGAGACTAGCGAGCGTATGACTGCTCCAGACCACCGCGGCGAACCTACTGACACAAATCTCAGCTCCCTCCTCCCTCTCTCACTCGCTACATACTCAATTATGTACCGAAAGTACCGAATTACCTGCTTTTTGCACTCGCGTTGCACGGTTTATGCAAGAAAACTATCCTCATACAAGGATCGTTATGGTGTCATTCGAAAGCTCTGTTTATGCCCTTTCAGGGATAGATACTTGTTTTAGGTTCTGGGTCTTATTTAGGCATGAAAATGATCACGTAAACAGCCCTATTTTGGCTAAAAACACCCCGCTGGGCGGTACACATAAATAAACCGCATAGGCCGCTCGTAAGGTGTTAAACATTTGTAGATTGTAAGTTTGTGGAAAGCAATTCGAGGGAAGTGAATTCCAAAGAGTAGTAGTTCTAGGGATAAATTAATTTTGATAAGCAGAAGTTCTGCATTGTGGAGGAGAAAGTGTAAATTCATAGGCGCTCTCAGCTGCCCTAGTTCTACGGGGAAAGATGTGGAGAGGCGGCACAATTGAAGCAGGTTCCTTGGAACAATTGCTGTGAAAATATCTGTAGAATAATGCAAGGGATGCAACGTTTCTTCGTATGGATAATGTAGGAAGGTCCTGTGTGATGCAGGGTTATTGATTAATCTAATAGCTTTATTTTGAATTTTGTCCAACTGCCTCAATGCAACCACTCCACTTCCACTCCACAGAGGTGAACAGTAATCCATCTGAGAACGGCACATGACTTTTATATATTAACGGCCAACTGCTCGCCAGTGAAGAATTCTCGAACTCTGTACAGGAGCCCCAGTTTTTTAGAGGCATTCTTAGCATGCTTCTAACATAATGTGTCCAGCTCAAGTTAGTAGTTAATGTTACACCGAGACTGTCAATACTAGGGGAAGTGGGAATATTTACATCATTAAAAATATATGGGAGTCAGTGAGATTCTGTCGGTTAGAAAATTGAATGTACTTGGTTTTCTGTGCATTAAAGGAAACTAGATTCTTTTGTCCCCATTTCTTCAATTCTAGAAAGGTCCTGGTTCAGAGAAATTGCAGTGCTTATTTTTGAATTTTATAAGATCGGGTTGGGTGAAAGAATTGGTAAATGTGAAGGAACTGTGGAGTGTTGAGTCATCTGCGTAGGAATGTATTGGATTATGAGTGGTAGATATGAGATCATTGATATGAATGAGGAAACAGAGTTGGGGCCAAAACTGATCCCTGGGGAACACCAGCTTTTATTGAGTGAAATTGAGAATAAAGGCCATCTACCATTACACATATTTTTCTGTTATGAAGATAAGAAGAAATTAGTGGAACTAATGA